>JAFIRS010003530.1:0-128919 GCA_018342105.1 Gonioctena quinquepunctata
AAACTTCCTCTCAAATTTTGGGGGGTTTTTTGCCGGGATTAAAAGAAAGTTTTCAAAATAAAAAAAAAGGTTTTGATTATAGCTCGTTCATTCAGAATTCATATATTGGAACGTTGATGCCTCTTTGGAAATTAAAAAGATTGAATGGAAAAAAAACTTTTTGGGGCCCCCAGGGAAAAACAGAAGCTCAAATTATTCAGTAGAATAAATAAGAGTGGTAAAATTAAAAAATCAAGTTGGCTTATCGTATGTGGATTTTTTATGTTTACCCTCATTGCTTTTAAATCTTCGAACATAGGGGAAAAAAAACAAAACACTTTAAAACACCTTTTATAATTTTGGGTTTTTAAAAGGGGCCCCACCCCAAAAACAGGCATGGTTGAAAAAATTCATAAATCGGGCTTAACCCCCCGGGGAGTGTTTTGAACTCAAATCTCCCCTTGAGCGTTGGCCTGGACTTTGAAAAAAAATTTTTTTCTTAACACTTTGAGGACTTCCAACGTAGTTTTTATGAAAAAGAAAAGGTAGCCTCTTATGGACCTTGAAGCATTTCAACGAACCCCTGTTCATCTTGATTTTTACATAAACCGAATTAAAAATCATCTACAGTGGATATAAAGGGCTGGAGTTCGAAAAAAAAAAAAAAAATTTTTTCCCCAACCCCAAAGTCTATGCACTCATTATCCCGATCCCTTTTAAACACAATGCATTGGAGGGTTTTTTTAAATTTCCCTTTTGGGAAATTTAAAATTTTTTTTTTTGTACTATACAAATTTTTTTTTAAATTATATCAAAAATTTTATGTGAAAAAAAAAAAATAAATAAACAAGTTTTTTGTAAATATATTTTTTTATTTCATTAAATATCTACATGATCATATTCATCACCCTTATTCATCTATAGTTATTTTTCTATGATGTCACCCAGGTGGGGAATGGGAAAAAGGGGGGGGAAAAAACCTTTCCCCCGCCCTTTGACATTTCTTCACAGAATTTTTAAAGTTTAAGGCCCCCGGTTGAATTCCCCCAAAATTTTTCCCCTTGACGTACTTCTCGGATAAATGTGCACATCTTTGGATTTCAATCTTCATCGAAAAAAAACTTTCCCTCATGGACTGTAGCATGGAGGCATCCGACTCAAAGCATTCAAGTGGGATTTCCCAATCTCTCGATGGCTGTATTGATGTCCACGGCTTCCGCCCAAATTGACTCGAGTAATGCATCCACATATTAAAAACGGGAAACAAAAAAAAAGAATTTTAATATATTCCATTGATATTCAAAAAATTTTTACTTACATCGAAAATGTGATGCTCCAAATATAGTACTTCTACACTGAATGTTTTTTTTTTAATGGAAAAATATCTATATTCAACAAAAAAATCACTATATCTAACTATTAACATAAAAAAACAATATTATCATTTAATGTAGTTGAATTCTACTAGGGACAGTTCCCCAAACCCCCTGCTACTTGTGGACCCCTGACCCAAATATGTTTTATATTTGAAATCTGGGGCATTTATGAAACGGCATCGCCCGCATTAAATTCACCCGAAATTTTTTTTGAAAACCAGGGTTTGAAAAAAAGTATCATTATCATCACGTAATTTTCATTAGAATAGATCCCCCATACCCGGGTTATCAAATCGTCATACCAAGTATTTTAAAAGCTTTACCGATGGGTAATGATGATATTAAGGGTTTTTGTTCAAAGCCCCCCACCCTTTTTTCTTTTGAAAAATTTGGGTTCCCTCTTCAAATCTACAATTTTTTGGAAAAAAAAGACATAGTAAGACTGTATAAAAATTTAAAAGATTATTTCACCTTAAAAAAATACATCAAAATTTGAAAACTTCTCGTACTCTGTATTCCTCTGATGATATTATCTAACATCTAAATTTCTCATCAACGACTCCACAATTTTTTTAAGGACATCCCCTCCATTTCCCGTAGATGGGACTGTGAAGGTCTTTCGCCCGGGGCATCAAACACTCATCAATACTCGCAGTTCCTCTTGGGTCTCTCACCCCGGATGAATGCCCTCCTCGCTTGGAGAGTGCAAGGATTCATGAAGGTCATGACTACACAGAAATTTTGCTACACCACAACATTTTGTCAAAAGGGCAAACCCAAAAATCGAGATCAAATCTTTTTGGGTTTCCCAGAAAAAAATCCCAAAAATCAAAACTCAAGGTCAAATCTCAAAGTCAAAACTTAATGTTATGAATCTCAAGGTCATATTCAAGGTCAAGTAAAATCTCAAAGTCGCCAAACCCAATATCAAAAATCAATGACAAATCTCAAAGTCAAAAACCCCAAGGTCAAACACACACACACTGCACACCTGCAACTATTCAAGGTCACGTACGTCATAGTGGTGGGGGGGAAAGAACCGGGGTTTTTCCTACTACTGGGTTAGTATTTTAAAGTTAATTTAAAAATTAACAGCGTTGAATTAAAAAAAACTCTGACAATTTTCTTAAATTAAAAAAAACGGGAATAAAAAAAAACAGAAATATTTAGAAATTTATAACCTTTTTTTAAAATAAAGTATGCACTGGTTTTCCTCTAAAAAATAATGTATTCGATTTGAAAATCCTTTACTAACCTCCCTAATTCTGTATTTCATATAATCCTTTGTTGCTCCCCATAAAAAACCCTAATTTCTGTATTTCATATAATCCTTTGTTGCTCCCCATAAAAAAATCAATTTCTGTTAAATCCAATATGCAAGGAGGCCACTTGAAGGACATAATCTTTTACGTAAATTATTTCGCTTAGTTCAATGGCGGGAAAACTTTTAGGGTGATACATTTAAAAACATTATACTTCACAGCCTTAACTTAATGCCGAGTATATTTTCAAATATTTTTTAAATACGTAACAAAGTAATCAGCTGTGTTACAATTATGTTCAAATTAGTTTCAAAATACTAACTAGCCTACGTGAAAAAAAAAAAAATTTCTGTAAAAAAAAAAAATTTTTAAATTCCGGGTTTTTTGGACTAAATCATATTAGCAAAATTTGTAGGGATAAAGGGATAACATCCCGGGGGTTTCCTGGAAAAAAGTTTTGGTTATGCGTTAATGCCTCTGTATAAAAAGGTGTATACGAAAATTGAAATTTAAGTTCATAGTGACATTTCAACTCACTTTTTCCCTTCCCCTTAAATATTTTTTTCTCAAATTCTATCGAAAACGTTTTCATGGCCAAAATAATGGTATATACATTTTTTAAAGATTTTTCCAATATCTTGACAACATAAAAAAAATTTACAAAAAGAAAATATTATACCCTTGAATTTTTTTTCTTGGTTCATTAAAAGGGAAAATGTCCAAAACCATTAAAAAAAAAAACAAGTTCCCCTTTTTTATACCATGTAATTTTTAAATATTTTTAAAAAACACCAAAAAAAATGGGGCCGTTTCTTTGAAACATTGTTTTATATTTCCTATGATGAACGGAAATTTGGGTTTGACTTCGCCTTATCTTTTCTTTATAACGTTACCCCAATATTCAAGCCCCCTTCATAATTTAAAAAAGTCACCACATTGCTTTTTATTTTTGGACGATAAAAATTTTGGGGGACAGGAAAGAACAAATACCACCCTCGGGGGAAAGAGACGGGGATAATAGACTTAAAACACACCCAAACCCATCTCCGTTCTATACACTGAACTTTCTTACTTTTTTTTTTTTGTTTAATTTTTAAAATTTTTTTACGTTTCTTGTGCAGAAAATAAAGTCGTTTTTTTCTCTATGTGGGTGCACAACCCAACGTAACAAATCGACCAAAAGGAACAAAAGAATCAAATCGGACTTTGATACGGGGAAATTTGGTTTTCCCCCGAATGGCCCATAACATTAGTATCAATTTGAAGAAAATTTTTTTTAAGAACTTTTGAGGATCAAAATGTAGAATATGGGTTGAAACCCCAAAAAATTTATTTCTTAATTCGTTCTGTTGACAGTTATTTTGCTCAGCTCAACCAAACAACAATGATTGCATTTACTTTTTTTAATTATGCGCATGGTGAATTTATTAATCCAACTCTCAATTTCGCCCCCACAAACCACCTCGATTCTTTTTGTAAACAATGACATATTACTTTTTTTTTAAATTAACGATCCCCCGTAAAGAAATTTAAACCCCCAAAAACAGAGATATCCGGCGTATAAATAAGTTAAGTTTTTTTTTTCCCTTTTTTGGGGTTACGATGACTAAGTCATTTTGGGGTTTTTTAAAAAGATTTGATCGAGCATGGTGGGAAAATAAAGTTTGAAAGGGTTATTTAAACAAACCCAAACATTCAATTTATGAAAAAACCCATTTAGTGCGGGGAAAAGGAAATATGAAAATAAAAAAATTTTTTTTTACTACCATGTTGATGTTTTATATATCTAAAATGGGTACCATAAATCTCAATGTTTTTTTTTTTGGGGAAAGGGGGAAAGGGAATTTCCCCTTTTTAAATTTTTTTTTCCCGCCTGGAAGAAAAAAAAGTTATCTGTACAAGTAAGGCAAATTATGTTACTGCGTTTCGGTATTCAAATTTCTAATTTGAATTCCTGTGTCTTCTTTGGCCCTTTTCTGTCGAAATCAACATCATGTACATGATTTCAATTCAACGTGATTATGATGTATCTTGTTGAGAAAGATAAAAAAACCCTTTCTTTCTTTTTTTAAACCCCAAGAAAATGCTTTTCGGAAAGACAAAACTCTTCCCCCTCTCGACAAGAGGGGCGTTCCCCGTCTTGATTGTCCTGTTTTTCTTTCTCGATCGATAAAATAAAGTGGGTACAAATCATACTCACGTTGAGGGCCCGATGGTGATTTTTTTACCCTTTTTTTTTAATAATATTGACATTATTTTAAATTTTTTTCCCCAGACATCAGTCAACAAAATTATTCGGGGTTCCCATCCCATTTATCAAAAAATCAACATGGCTTCACTTTAAAAAAAACGACAGTTACCAACCTTTTTAAATTTTTTTTCAAAGTTCAAATGAATGGTTGACCTTGCTGGACAACTAGATGCTATATTAAAATTTTTAAAAAACATTCAAAAAAGGTCGTCCCCATTTTGCTCAATAGTTTTTTAAACTAGGATTTTCAATTGAAATTTTTTGAACTAGGGGTCTTATCAAAAGGGGGCCCCAAAAAATAATTTGGGATTCAAAGGGGGTTTTTCGGAAAAAAAGTATTACTCGCCCCAGGTGTACCCAGGGCCCCCAAATTTTGGGCCATTTTCTTTTTTTGTTTTTATAAAACATTTTCCAAACTTATAAGGTTCCCAAAAAGCTTGATTTTCGTAAAATGATTTTGAATTATATAAAAAAATTCATCAAATCGATTATTTTATATTCTCAAAAAAAATCTGGAAGCATAAACCGGGGCAAAAAATAACAGACTCCCCAAATATGGGGAAAAATTTTTTTTAGTGACTTTTCAAGGGAAAAAAAATTTAATTCGAAAAATTTTAAACAATCATATTTCGCTGATAAAAATGTTGGAAAGACCCGTGTTCTTCGACAGAAATCAATTTCAATCTATGTGAATACAATAATCAATGGGGTATAAGATATTAGGGTTCGTAATTAGGAACTCCTGAATTCACGGATATAAAAAAAAATTTATAATGGTATACAACACTTACGTCAAAAGGGCATTCTGGAATGGGGCCCCATCTCGGACCCTTTCTACGAAAAAAAAAAAAAGTGAACTTGAAAAAAATTTAAAAAAAAATTTTCAGATATCTCTCTTTAAAAAAAAAGGATCTTACTGCTTTGATTACCTTTTTTTTTTTTTTCTGGTTCCCAAAAGGGATATCCTGTAATTTTCAGAGAACATCTGGGAAAAAGGGAAAAAAGGGGGAGTTAGTGTTCTTTTTAAATTTGGGGGTTTATCCCGGGGAAAAACCCCCCCAATATTTCCCAAAGCCCCCCGGTTCTTGGATGAAAGTCTTTGGAAATGATTTTCTCGGTTCCAAAAGGGACCACAAAGGGGGGGTGATATGAATTTGACGGGTTTTCCGGAGACTCCCAAAACAGGAACGTTTATATTTCAGAAAGCATCGCCCAAAAAAAATCTATAAAATAGAGAAAAACCCAACTTTTCTACGGTGTTCCAAATGGCGGTTTGGGAATACCACGGACAAATTCCCCTTTTTTTTGGCAGAATCCAATAGCCTCAGGATATGTTTAGGTCCCCGGCCCCCAAAATGGGAAAGTATTCCGGAAGGTCGGATCTGTGCCTTATAGATCAAAAATGAGTGGGGGGGAAAAGCTCTTGGAAGAAACAAAAAAAAAAGTTTTGGGATCATTTTTGGCAATGGCCCTCCTGTTTTTTTTTGGGAAAGGACGATAGTAATACCAAGCATCGTAGGGATGACTTCAGTGGTATTTCTGACAAAGTTATTTGGCACAGTGGGGGTCGGTTTTTTAGAAAAAAAGACATGCTTTTTTTCGCATTAATTTACCAAGATTGATCCCCACCAGAAGTTGCTAAGTCCTATTTATATTATTAACATTTCTTCCTCGTTCATTTCTTTTTTCAGGGCTGATAGGGGGGCCCAAGAGAAAGCGGATGGGGGGAACCGCAAAGTTTGTACTGGACATGAAGTTGCTTTCAACGGTCGTTGAGAAGTAGAAATAGTTTTGGGTGCGAGAATAACCTTGCAAAACCCAGCATTTATGAGTAGAGTGTCAGATGAAACTCCATCGACCACTACATGGAAGCCTTTTTGGGGAAACTCCCAAAACAGAGAACACATGAGGGGAACCTAAGACGGAAGTTTGGCGAGGAGTCCCTGGTCCCAAACCACGAACCCTTTGGGATATCAAATCCACAGTTTTCTCCATATTTTTCCCCGATAGCGCCATATATGGGGCTTTTGGGCGGCCCCAAATTGATCTCTGATGGGGGGCCATTTGCCTATCTTTTTACAATTCCTGAGTTTTCCCAGATATTTCATGAGCTCGATGTTGCGTGACTCTTTTGAGAGAATTAACTCATAAACCCGAGCACGGCGAGAAATTGCTTCACGTTTATGAAAATTACTCAATAATGAAATAATTTCCCCTTTTTTCTTGGGAAAATTTAATTTTACTGGCAATCTAATTATAATCACAGAACCACATCTCTTTCTTCCCCCTAAACACACTAATTTTGGGAAAATGCCCTCTATAGATGTAAAGTTTTAAAGTTTTGACCCCACCATAGTATCCAAAACCTTTTTTTTTCCCCCAGAAACGAAATTTTTTCTTATCACAGATCTTAACTTGGAAAATATTAAGCATATTCAAGATTACATATAAATCAAACCAATCGACACAAAAACATGCAAATCAAGGTAAAAGCACCTCTCTACAAATAATGACAACAATGTCGGGAAATTAATTTAAAATTTAAATTTTTATTGATTTAATTTTTCTTTTTTTTTCCCTTTAGTTGATAACTATATATAATGTGTTATATATGTATGTTTTATATATATATATATATATATATATAAATATACATTTTTCATTTATCAATCACATATTAAAAAAAATTATAATGATAATATTCACTCTCAGAAACTGCTAATATATGGAATAATTATTTATATTTATTAGGGTTTGTAGCTCACTTTATTCATTCATAAAAGGAAAATTATCAATTAATGGATTTGCGAGCAAATGAATAAAATAAAAAATTAAATAAATAAGACAACAGGGAAAAAAACATTATCTTAAATAAGTTACTTTTTCACGCATTGAAGAACTATCAGCAATAAAATATGCCCTAATAAACATCATAATTGCTAGAAAAATCTCAAACGGTTCCCCTTGAAAACGGGATTCAGGTTCGATTTTGGTATACAAATACATACTTAAGGGATATTTACGCGAGATTTGGAACTGTCGAATTTGTGCAAAACAGCGCCTGTCCTGCAAAGACAGAAGGACGAGAAAAAGCCCTTTACGTGACTTTACTATATTTGGCTTCGCCAACGATTTTGTATTTTTGAGATCTGCCATCTCCGCTTATTTTGGGTGACGTGATATATGTGGTCCTGCAAAAAGATAAGATCAACCCCAGAGCTAGCCTTCCCAGAAGAAAACGTTTTGGGAAGGGGAAAAATGCCCTCGGAAATTTTCTTTTATTTCTGTGTACTATTTTGTGCTGCCACAACATAGTCAATCAACAAGTTCAAAAAAAGTGTTAAATAGATATAAAGTTCTAAATGAGCGATTCAAATTGATCGAATGACGTCTAGAAATGATTTTCAAGGGGTTTTTAGCACGAAAAAAAAATTTCGATTGTTATTAACAAAATAAGATTAAAAAAGAAGGTATTTCGTTTTCGTTAATAAATAAAATAATTTAAAGGTTTGGAAAAGATCCCAAAAGGAGGGAAACAATAAAAAAAAAATCCCCTCCCGAAACCCCTATCTCTATAATAAAAAAAAATTTTTCGCTGAAAATAGGTCTCCGCGAGGTCGGGGTTTCGGCATAGCGTCTAAAATGCCGGAAATTTTTAAAATAATTTTTTTTTAGTAAAAACAATGAAATTGAATAAATTATGGTGTAATCTAGAACTTGAACGAAAAAAAACCCGGAAAATTTCATGCCCACCAAAAGTTAAACCCTTGTTGGTTTTAAAATTTTTTCCAATCTCTGTTTTATAAATTACGACATAAAAGTTTAAATAATTGGTCTATAAAATTTTCGCTTCGTGGCGCTTTTCATTTTTGGGGACTTAATGAAGCAAAAAAAAAAATATTAAAAATTTATTTTTTGAATGATTTTATAACAAAAAAAAAATTAAAATGTTATTAAAAAAATTTTTTTGTAATATTCTATTATTGCTGTTGCAAATAAGGGGTTTTTAACATTGGAAAAAATTTACGCCCTTTGAGAAATTGTTTATAAACAGACTATTTTGGGGTTTAAAAAAAAAAAAATTTTCCATCTTATTTCATAGGTAAATTATCATTTAAAAAAAAAATTTCCCTAAATAATTTTTTGTTTTATAATCGTTTTTTTTTATATTTCAATTGTTAATAATTAGTTGAAATATTTTCCTTAAAAAATCATTGACCTTTCAAAATTTAAAAAAGAGAAATAATTTTTTTTATAAATAATTTCATTGTTTATTAACTTAACAATTTGTTATAAACAAATAATATTAACCGTTATATTTTTTTTTTCGAAAACTTAAAAAATAACAAAAAACACTATGTATAAAATAGAAATTTTTTTTGTATATTTTACATTTTACATATTAAAAGATAATAAAATACAGCGTTCCATAATTTTCAAGTTAATGGCAAACTTTTGAACTATAAGAGAAAATTTAAAAGGACATTCAAGTCATTTTGTAAAAGATTTATTTATCTTTAAATGAATTCAAAATGATTCTGTAACATTTATCAGTTGTTATAAGCATTTGTTTAAAAAAAAATTTTGTTTTTTTTTCATATTTTTGAAATTTCATAGCTTATAACTTGTTAAATAATATAGATACAGCTACGGCTCAGAACTTTTTTTCCCCATGATAAATATCTTCTAATTACGTATAAATTATAGCAATATAGATTTTGTTTAAAAAATATACTAGTAAATTTATCCCCTACCTAATTTACATTCTGCTATTGATCATTTTATCCATTTACCACTGATTATTAATATTCTGCTAAAGTTTAATTATTTATTTACTAAAATAATTTTACCAAAATAATAATTGAATTTATTTTCAATTTTTTTTTTTTTTTTCAAGATATTTTCTAAATTATTTTATTTTTATTATTTTTTATTTTAGAAACTTAACAACTAAACTACGGATAAAGGAAATTATTAATTACATTATTTTTTTTAAAAAATTTTCAAAATATATTTTCTTAAAACAATATGTTTTCTAAATTTACAGCCCTCCTTTTTTTCCCAAAAGTCCAACAGCTGGGGGTGCATCAATGTTTAAACTGCACTGTTTTTTCCTTCTCTTGTTCCCGGTTCCTCGTTTCTCAGTTCCATCATCATCTATTGATTTTGGATTCGTCATCAGTTTTATCTGAATCAGAATCGTCAGATCTGTAGATTTCTCGCATGATCTGACGATACTGCGGGAACCTTTTTTTTTTTTGATCTATTGCTATAATTTTCAAAAAAGAATTACCCTTTTTTTTAATCTATTTTTTATAAAAATGCAATTTTTTATGTTTAAAAAACCCAAAAAAAAAATTTTCAGACGTCATTCGAAACGAATGAGCTTTTCGTATTTTTGGGGGCTTTATATCATTTAACACGTTTTTTTAACTTGTTGATTAGACACTACGCATAAAGCCAATACCGCTATATTATTATTATACAGTCCACTTTTGGGAAAAAAACCAATCGAGTTCCCCGGGACAGTGGTGACAATGAAATGTCATCACAAAAATTGAAATTTTAGACTGCCAAGAAAATGACTAGAAGGGACACTTTAAAAAAAACAAAATCGGGGGTGCGTTGCCCGAACTTTCATCTCAACATAATATACAATGGAATACGAGAATGGGTCATAAGGACAGAGAAAAAAAACATTATGAAAAAAATTTTTAGGATGATATTCATCAAAAATATATCTGATGTTGATAATTTATCAAAATGTTTTTACATATATTGCATAGGGAACATGACCTACATGACAATTTTAATCTCTTAAACATGAAAACTGGTATACCCATCTCCAAATGCGTTCCAAATATGCATAATTGGAGACACCACCGCCGCATACCAGGTCGCAAACCCAAAATCGCTTCGTGTGCGTTTTGAAATGGAAGATGGTGTGTACTTTTCCACTGAACATACTACTGAAAACTTGTGTTGTTCTGAACCAAACCCCCTGAAAAATCGTCAATTGATCAATCGTAATCAATTTCCCGATATCCCAAATTTACGAAAAAGCTAAAATGGTTTTAAAAAGAGCCAGTGAATTTATTCGGGATCTTTGGTAAATTTCCCCATGGTATACACCCAACTCGCCAATATGAAATTAAAAGTAGAATTTCAGTACAGTGAGATGATTTCAACATGAAGAACCAAAAGGGGTGTTCTTTAAACCCCTTTACTTCCGCAAAATAACACGTTTAGAAACCAGTTCAACGGGTGATTGCATCTTTTACATATCTTTAAACCTAAATGATTAGTTTCATTATATTGGGATAGTGCCCAACATCCCCTTCTGCATAAAAAAATACTCCAACGGAAAACTATCGAAATATTCAAAACTGCAAAAGGTTATAGCATACAATTTAAAAAAAATGTAATCTCTTCCTTGAAAACAAATTAATTCCGGGAAAGGTGAACCATGCACACAATCCTCTCGAATTGTTCTGTTTTTTTTAAAAAAAATACAAAACATTCTCACTGGTCGTCAAAAGATGACTTGGAAGAAAATACTTTTACGCCCGGGAAAAAAAAAAGAAAAAAAACAAGATCCGAAATTTTGAACAGGAGGGTGACGATGCTAATGGCGATTAAAATTTAAAAAACGAGTCTGCGAAGGAAAAACAGATAATAAAACACAGATTCACCAAATGGTACAAGACTTCATGCAACAAACCCACTACGAAGAAACCGAGCATGGAGCAAATTTTTAATTAACCATTTAGAAAGTAATCGTGGGTTCGCAAGCAAGAGGGACACCCTCGTTTATGAGTAGTAGTTGATTGTTATATTCATTGTTAATACCGAAAAAACATGTTTAACGAGCACTTTTTCATCATTGTTTTTTTTACAACTTGAATGGATGGATTGGCGGTATAAAGTTCGGAAATTTAAATGTTTCCAGAAATAAAGAAACCGGGCTTTTGAATAAGTGGATTGCCCCCCCAGGACTATCTTCCCCTTCTTTAATGTAGTAATGTAGTTAAGAAATTGAAAATAAAATCTTCGAAAAACCCGATCACTGTTTAAAATTTCCAATCATTTAAAACCCCTGCCTCCCCCCCCCTGCCCCTAAACGGTTTTTTCCAGATAAAGAAAATTAAAACCGTTATTCAAGTATGAAAAGAATTACTTTGACATATCTTCATCAGTACTGGGAAACAAATAGATCGTACCCAAAAAACGGGTCTCACAAAACAAGGAACCATTGTCGCGATACAGACGACGCTGCATCGATTTCCCTAACAATATAAATGTTATCATTGAAGAAAATCAATACCACTCACCATATTTTTGCGACTTATCGAAAGCGTTCGATTTGAGATCATGCAATCATTTTAGAAAAATTAGTCTTTATGGTATTCGTGGTAATATTATGATTAACCATCTGAAACCGGCAAAGATACGTGGAAGTGCAAAAAACGAGACCATATTTTCTCAAATTTCGATCTGATTTTCGGAATTGGGAAAAACCAGAAACCAAACCTAGTCATCTTTTATTTAGTAATGAGGATATTATAAGCGATGAATAAAAAAAACTATCCACTGCCATATGCAAAAAACCATTAAAAAAAGAAGTGAGTTTCCAGTAGCAAAGACTGTATATTTCAGTTATTTCCAGAGCACGCTCTCTTTGGTATCGAATTTGGGGAAATTCAGTGACAGCACTCCACACTTCAGGTTTTCGTGCCTCTTGGACTGCAAAGACAGACAAATCATGTAAAGAACATTTCTAATTTTAAATTTACACCTACCCCGTACAGAGTTGGCCAAATTGAACACTTTGAAGGCTGGGAGTTAAGAACTTAGCCGAAAAATTTTAAAAAACCACAGAAAACCGCATATCGAATCATCACGTTGAATGGGATTTTTCAAAATGGATTTCAAAAAAATTTTCCTTCCAGATGTTTTTCAAAGACATCGTACTACATGATCCAAATCCCAAATAATCACCAAACTTGTTTTTAACCCAAGGGCACTGTCGCAGTTTCAATTGCACGTTATTTTCGGCGTTTTTTTGAATATTTCTGGTTTTAGAAAAATCAAGGGGAAAATGATGAGAAAGTGGATCTTATTTCATTTAATTTAAAATTACAATACATACCTATTTTGCAAAAAAAAAAAGATAAACCCTTTTTAAGAATGTAATATACAAAAAAGATGACACCACCAATATTTAACCCCCCATTATTTATAATGTCTACAGCATTGCCAGCCAAACGGTGTATTTGTAAAAATTATTTCAGTGAAAAAAAATATATGAAGTGAAGCATTTACTTCAGTTGTATTTTTGAACAAACTATTCATTAAAAAAAAAGACTCACAAACATACAGTAAAAGTAAGGGTTTTGGATGGTCGACGTCCAATTTAGGAAGTGAATATTCTACGACAAATCTTCCTTAAATTTACCAATAGGTATGGGAAACAAAAGTGGAAGTATAGTATTTCCAAAGTCAGTTGAATAATTCATCTTTGACTCCAAATTTGTACAGGATGATGCCGAAAAATGAAGGAGGGCGCAAAATTGAATAAATATTATTCCCCGTATAAAGTATATAGTAGAACAAATTGAGTGAAACAGTGACTTTCAAATCAAAATCAAATCCTTTATTTTCCTTAAAATGAAAAAAAAATTTCGTTTTGTATAGGAATAGTCAGTACTTATATCTAACCACAACTAGTACTAAAACAAGCAAACAGATTTACGGTCTAAACAATATTACACGAACACAGTAGAGTGGATCACATAGACTAGATAAAAACTCATCGAGTGTATAAAAACAATTGATCAACAAAACGACTTCAGACTTTTTTTCAAAAATCGTTGCAGTTTCAGCTCTCTTGATCATCACTGGAAGGTGATTGAAATTTAGGTCCAATGCATTTAGGGACATTTTGAGTAATCTTGTATTTGGTACTTTTGACATGTATCATCTGTTTCTGACAGTGTTCTTATCATGAATATCACTGTTCAGAATGAAGTCGGTTTTATTGAGGAATACATAAACTGAAAGTTCATATATGAATGACTTGTCAGAGTTAGAATATTCTGATTTATAAAAAGGGTTCTCAGGAGCTTTGTTTAGGCTGTTAAATATACAACGTAAAATAGCCTTTGTTCACGAAGACGTTTCTACTCATGTTGAAGGTTGCCCCACAAACTTTCTGGTCGCTTGTTCCATAAATTACTACTATTTTATTGCTATGGAGCGTTTGTAGGTGAGCACAACAGTGGTTGGTTTATGTTTGCGTGTGTCTGTGGGTAGTGGTGCAACATATTGAGAATGGAGGAACAACTAGAACAAACGCACAAACTGCAAACAATAGTAATTTAAACAAAGATCTCCATGTTCAGACCCAAAGACTTATACTGATTATCTATAAAAATCTTAAAAAAGGAAAAGAATCGTACTAAGCTTATGGCATTCAACTATTTACAAAATCGTTTTAACAAGGTGATGTGTAGATGATTTTATGAAAACAAACGAAAAGATCAAAAAAATTTAAAAAGTTTTTGCACCACTAGAGATTTCATTCCGTCAAGTTCACGACGTAGTACCTACCTTGGAATCAACTAAAAAAGTAATTATTCGATTATCCTGAAAATACTTATTAAATCTACACGAAATTCCTTCAGACTCTGTTATCAAACAAACAAAAAAATCATCGAATGGCAATAATGGAATCACTCATGGCTCGTCCTGCAAAAGGCAGCATTATTTACGTCAAATAAAAAGAACATTGGGAATCTAAGAGTCATTTAGAGTATCTTAACGTGACTTGCGATATAGTGACATGGTACTCAGCAATGTAATTCTGTATGGATCTAGAGAAAAATGGTCAGCTAAAAAAAAAAAAAAAATGCTTTTACAAATTTGAATTTTCCCAAAAGGCCACGAAAGAGGTATAGGTACGAATTATTAAAATCAAAATTTTTAAAAAAGAATATGTTATTGACGAACGGAACTGTTTTTCACCTTATAGATAATTTGACATTTATGAAAACAAATTGAGAAAAATCAAATCGATATCATAATCTAAGTAGTAGAAAACTGGACAGAATGATTTCAAAATAATGTAAATATTCACTTTTCCATCCATTCAACCCCTAATTCATAACCTTTTCAGGAGGATTGTCCTATGATGATTAAGGGTAGAGAATTCTATTTTCCACGCATTTTGGATTCTCGAGTTTTTGTTTGTCTTTCCAATTTCATCCATATTTTCTTCCTTTTCAGCAAAGTTTAGTTTGTAAATATATAGTGGTAGTATTGTTTATGTTTGATTTGAAGTATCAAATATTATTGGATATGCTTCAGAACATGAGCGGTGATGCTTTTATTTCCTATTTGTTTGGATTCTACACTTTCCTGATACTTTTATCTCAGTCATAACATCTGCCGGTACCAAGCTCAAAAAAGAAGCGCGATATATGCAGTCCTAATTTTCTGATAAATTCGATGCGAAATCAAAACAACAAATTTTTTGAACCAGTGCCATTATATATGTTTCTTTTCTGATTTTTTTGGCTCATTCCACCGACATATTTAAACAAATTACAGTTACACCAAGTGAAGAAAAGATCTCTAGAAAGTCGATATTGTAACAGAATCACTCTGATGCAATATTTGGGATATTAAGCCATTTTGTATTATAATAAATAAATAGCCTGATACTATCACATTAGCAAATTTCGACACGCGCAATGATTTGATATTTGAATGTTTTGTTCCTCACCAAGGAAAGTTATGAGCCAAGATAGTCCTAAGTCTTCTAATTTCATTCTCGCATTTATCAATACTCCATTCTATAAAAGGATTCCCCAAATTACTACAACATAATTTACATTTTATTTAAGACATTCACTTAGTGGTTGCATTCTATTATGCCTTTGTTGATATTCTTCGTCTAATGCATAAATCGCTTTAATAACGACGAGAAGAAAAATATGAGGCTCGTATCGTTTACATAATGAAAGCAGCCATCTCAGTGAGAGCTACTTTTCTCAATATTTGTTTCGTATCCTCACTCAAGTAGGAAAGCAAAATGAATAATGTTATAGCACTCTCGTGTTTGTGGATAAAATGCAGGAAATCTTATTCGTTTGTTATCGGACGGTTTGTGGATGTGGTACAATGATTCTCATACAACCATTCTTTAAGATTATTTTGTCATTTATTTACCAAGAAACAGTCTCCAAAATCGCAATTAGAAGTTTTTGTCGTCATATTATAGTTCCATTTATTAATGGGTTTTCAAATGTGAATATGATACCTGAAATCTGATAAACGATAGAACGTCTTTCCATTGCTGTCTCTGTATTTTCTTCAGTGACTTATTGGTAATTCGAAGCCTTCATAACGATTTTTCTAAGGTATGTTCAATTTATGAATTACTATTTTTTTAACTAAAGATTTTCAGTGTTTTTCCCTGATTACGTTATTCTTGAAATTTGAAGAATTATTGAATAACAATCCTAATTCATACTAATAACAAAAATGCATCTGATAAAATTTCTCAAATAATTCACTCTGCTGTATAAATCGCTCACCATAAATACTTCTGACTACTGATATTGCTTAAATCACTTTCTTACTGTATTCAGCGACCATATGACTATTTTCGGCTCTGCTATGTTAAAGTTTTCTCTGTGTTATAGGAAATTTATAACGAGCAGGGAGGCACAATCTGATCATGAAGTAGAAATGATTATTTCTAACAAATCTGTCCACCTTGAAGTCCTTATAACTTCGAGTTATAATTCAAGTTGTAAAAACCAAAATATGTTCTTTCAAAATCTTTCTCAACTACATAGGCAACTTCATATAATCATACATTTAGCCCAAGGGGTCAATAGTTATTTATAGGGTAAAGTTTCAATTGGAATAAAAATCAGTCCAAAATCTTTGATTCTTTTCATTTGGATAAACGATATAGGAGAATTGCTTTTTATCACAGGGACATTTCATGAGCATTTTTATTTCTGCATCCATCTATGTGAACCATGGTGAGCAATATAATCGGAGAATTCCATACCACCAACCAAATTTTTTGATTTTACATTGAAAAGTAACTGCTCTCTTGATCCAGTGATCAACCATATTCTGAAGGAGAACAGTACAATATTTCATTGAATCAACCGTGATGATATACATATGAAAAGTAACGTCGGAAAACTGCAAAGAAATAAAAGACTACTGAAAATTGTAATGAAAATGAACAGCTCCAAAAAAAAAATAAAGCTGATGAGAAAAAGAAAACTCCAATATAGACATATTTATAAGTAAAAAACGAAAATGAATATCATAAATTTTTCGGCATTTTATTCAGCAAGTAATTCTGCAATTTTGCCCAAATACAATCGATACTCTACCCTAACTCGTTTCTGAGATCCCAGTAGGAAGAACTGACTTTTATCATACCCTTTTTATTATTGTGCTATCTCACTCAAATACAAGTGAACTAATTTAACATTTTACCTCTGTTATTTTATATTTCCCAAAACGGAGGAGCGGAATCATAGATACTTTCACTGTAACATTCAATTTTTGCTAAATAATTTTCAAATGAAAAGCCCAAGAATAAATCTAAGTTTTAATTTCAAAAGATTCCATGGAAAATATGAACTGAATGAAATGATCGGGATTTCAAATGAAAAAGTTTTGCGGATATTTTTCAACAATCTGCACTAAAGTTACATTAAACCTGAGTAATGTAATTGAATACACCGAATTTTGTACCCAACCGTAAGAAAAAACGTTCGATTGATCGAATACTCAATTCGAATATCCACGAATGGCAATCTATTACTCGATACTTGAGACCCACTTCTTGCTTTTCTGAAAGCGCAACGTTGTTGGATGTGACAACGTGATATCTATCAGAAGTAAATATCTATATATGATGGGACACAACGCCTTATTCATTCCTAGAAGAAAAAAAATTCTTACCTCTTTTGACAAACGGATTCTGGGCATTCCCCCATCATTATTCACATATTTGATATAATTCATACATCACTTTACCCGGAGGTAGGTCGCTCTACAACTCAACGGAGGTTACAACTAACAGGCATATATATATATATATATATATATATATATATACGGTATAAGTCCGGCCTTGTTAATTTCTGAGGTTCATGAGACTCGATGTCACCGAGCCTCCGATATACGGACGCCCGGTAACCACCTCTTTAAAAATGTCGATACGACATGTAACATAGTAACAAACACTTTACCACAAAAAATATGGAGGGGTCCAAGTTGCCCGATTTTTGATAGCCATTTAAAATTTAGTGCAGCCCTCGCCGCTGAAGTGCGCTGCTTATATACTTTGTTTAGTTATAGTGTTTGAACGTATACTTTCGAAGGTCACTGGGCTTCCCAATTTGGCAAAAACAGGATGCACACAAATAAAATTTATTTTAGATTGTCATCAAGAAACATGTATTCTTTTCCCCGCACGAACGGAAATAAATGGAAGCTGCAACCCCAAATTTTAATGAGCCTGGCAAATACTTTTTCTCATTGATTCCGCAATTTATATTTACTGCGATTACGTCAAGATTTATTCGGGGGTCCACTGAAATATTGCGAATTTCACCATTTCCGAAAAAGGTACTTTTACAATGTTATACACAATCACTCAAACAAATTATCATACAAGATTCAACAAAAGGACAACAAACTTCCGCTATCGTCTCAAGCAAAAAAAAATTAATTTTTTTTATTTCATTGAATGAAAACAATCTTCATATAGAATCCTTTTCTTGAATATATTCTCGTGAGTTGGGTATTTGTGAACCTGAAAAACGCCTACATTGTTTTCCACTATCAGAAAATCATATTCTCGTAATGTTCTTGATTTGTTCGTATTCAGTTTCGGTTATTATATTGTGTACCACGAAAGTTACTGAATGAGTTGCTTAGAATGGATTATATTAACAATGTAGGAATCTGGGGTATTCCAAGATTCAAGATTACAGATGAATCCCTGAAAAAATTTTCGGGTAAACGACTCAAAAAGAATTCAATTTTAATCAGAATATGCTACTGTTCAAGGGTTACAAAAAGGATGGAATTTTTGGGTGTGTGACACAAGTTATGTTATAAAATCAGTAGCCCATTGTTTTTAGAAATATACCAACAAAAAAAAGTCAACAGAACATATACATATAGACACTAATGAATTGAAATAATCTAAACATATATAATGACTGACTGATTCACTAACGCCCAGAAAATAACTCAACACAAAGAGCTGAAATTTTGATAGCGTATTCATTCCTATGATGACATAAGTATATAACCACTTAGAAGTTTTTTCAATACTCCATCCCTAAAGGGTGAAAATCAAACTACCGTTAGTTTTGAAGTAAGAGTCATGGAAACTGCTATTTTGGCCTTTACTTCTCAAATAAGGAAACACGTATTTTTAGATTGTGGAAATTCAACCCGAAAGGGGTCAAATGGGGGGTGAAACATTTTAAGTTAGGATCATGAAAATGGATATTTGAGGTCTTTTTACATATGAAGACATTTGTTTTCCAGTGTTTTTAGAAATTCAACTACTAAAGGGGCGAAATGGGGGCTGAAAATGTTTATTAGGGTTCCGTGAGTTTTTATGTTAGAATAATGAAAATTGGTGTTTTGGCTCTCTGTCACGAATAAATAAATCGTGTTAAACTTTATTCAAAATTCCATATTGGTTTTAATAGTCGTCACAAAGCATTAGTTCCGCTGTCAAATCAATTATGCCACCCAAACGAGATAACGGGAAACGAAATCACGGAATAGCCTGAGCCATAAGCTAGATGAAAACATATGGAAAAATGCTAATTGATAATAATAATATAACAATACAATAATATATTTTAGGAAGAAACCTTATAAGTGAGAGTTCTAAATGGTACAGAAAATCGAATGGAGGAACACTCTTCACAGATCTTGAAAACTACTCAAAATTATTTATTTATATTACCGAAGAAAATTATTCACTGTGTTATTGAGGATTTGAAATAATAGGAAATAATGAAATTGAATAGAAATAATTATGCTCAATGAATAGTATATTCAATTCTTCTTGAAAGGAAACTGAGGAAAATAGATCCAAATAAACTGGGGTACCTTTAAAAAACACATTTTCGAAATTGAAAGTAGGTATCGAGAAGTTTTTTTTTTCATAATGAAATGATAAGTAATATCAATATATATTACTGAATCCTCAACCAATATTTCCACAAATAAAAATATTTTCCAAACCATGCGCTATGGGATCATATTTTTCCTTTATAACATATGTTGTTAAGGAAAAATCCCTGTATCAAACTCAATCGATTCGGATGACATTTCCAAAAAGTCGTATTTTTCGATTTTTTAACAAAAACAGAAATAAAATAAAACGGTTCTAGTTTTTTGGAAAAAGCTCAAAACTATCGATTTTCGGGAAAATTGAAGAAGAGGAGAAATTTCCGTGATAATGTTACTCTCGCAACTCTATCCCAATTATTAATAATTTTAATTCAACGATGAATTAAAACAGGGCTTCGCGTGGGCGTTACGCTAGACTACAGCACCTCTCGTGAGAGCAATTCACATAACATATTTTTATATTATTAAATGTGAATTCAAAATTCAAAAAATTATTGTATCTTGTATCATTGGAAAAATGTAATTTTGGTAATTTTTTCATTCAATTTTGATAATGTAGGCTGTTGTTGTTTGAGTAGTTTTTGGAACCGCATTTCATTAAAACCGAATAATTGTTCACAGAATGACTCCATGATTTCTTGCTTCCTGAAGCACATTTTACAGTGTACTCAATAATATCACGCTATAAAATTGTTTAAAAGTTAATTAGTTTGGTAATTATAAATTTCTAAAGATAACAAAATATGAGAAACACACAGTTTGTGTATATGGTTGTTTTTGTTATTTTTTGTACTACTCAAAAAAAATTAACGCCAATCAAAGTTTGTTTATAACTAATTGTTAACTAAATAAAAATTATTAATAAAAAAATAATATTTTTTCCTATTAGGTGGAGAATAACCAATTCCGCATTTTGGAAGAAAAAATTCTAAATATATTATTTAAATAATGAGAAAATGAAAAAAAACAATTTCAAAAAGAATATAATAAACGTTGTAAAATGCCTTTGTCAGATATAAAACTAATAATAATGTGGAATATCAAAAAATACAATGTTTATTCGATATCTCATATTTGTTACCTTAAGAAATTTATAATTAACAAAATAATAAATTTTCATCAATTTCTGCATGATATCATTGAGTACACTTGTGAAATGTGCCCAGAAAAAAAAATATGGAGTCATTCTAAACAATTATTCGGTTTTATAAAAAAGGTGATTCCCACAAAACTACTTGATTAGCAATAGCCTCCGATTATCAAAATTCAATCAAAACAAAATAACGAAATTATATTCTTTCAGTGTTCAGCTGATACTTTGATTTTTGGATTTTAAATGTATATTTGATAGTATAAAAAATAGTATTTGAATTCTCTCGAGAGGTGCTGTAATCCTGCCGTAACGTCCGCGTACCTATTTTCAACGTTGAATCAAAATTATAAATAATTATATAGATCTCCGAGACAAAATTTTTTATAGTAAATAGTCTCGTCTTCAGAATCTGTTTTTTAATTTCATCTATCATCAGAGTTCTTGAGTTACTACCAAAAAACTAAGCCTAATTTTATTTTGTGTTTTGTATTAAAAAACTAGCACATTTTCGTCAGAATGACATCCCGAATCGAATGAGTCATCGCTCATATATTCAGAAGGCTTGGAACTATTTTTCGCAGAAAACTCACTTCTCTACTAGACTATGATGACATGAGTAACCACTATGAAGGTTTTTGATACTTCATCCCCAAAGGGTGAAAATTAAAATACCGTTAGTTTTGAAGTTAAAGTCATGGAAATCTCTCCAAATCTAAATAATTCATTTATTGATACTCAGAATCAACCTTATAGTCTGGATCGCACTATTTAATGAGGAAGTGTTTGATATGAGTATTGCAGTTTGACTATGAGTTCAATATTAGGTATGTATTGAGAGCGAAAATACATTTTTGTTCGAGAGGCGCCATTCGCAGTGGATCGCTACAATCACTCGAAAGCAGTTATGTCACTTTTTTCTCGAAATGCAACACATAAATATAACTGTTCACTAGTGGCGGCTATTTACCAACTAATTGCTATCGACGGCGCGGGTTTTTATGATGTTATTGCGAGCAAGTGTTGAAAGTATAAATTTCAACAATTTTCTTTACAATTTTATTATTTACAAATATAATATAACATTCAAATGTTTTTTGAATTTCATTGACATTAATATTTATTATACAATCTGAACAACTAGAAATATTCCTTCTGCACTTCCTATGTTTTTTTTTGTCATTTAGTATTCTTGTAGGAGGGATGGAATGAACAGTGGTGGCCGCCTTCAAAAGGAGGATTTGGGCAATATTTTACTAATTATCCAGCGAATCCCCAATTGAATTTAGTATTTAAAATTTCCATCGCCTGTGTCTTTTGATAGTATTTAAGTTTGCACTTTCTTTCACCAGTAAAGTGACCAAAGACCGGCGAAAACAGTGACCAGTATAGAGCTTTGGATCTGTCAGTTTCAAGAACTCTCCTGGTATTTTACTGATGTATAGATACCAACTGGATGTTTGGTAAATTTCGATAAAAAATAAAATAAGAGTGGTGAAAGATCGTGGAACGTTAGAATTTGAATCGGGAATTTTTACTATTAATGAAGACTAATAAGCCCAAAATATACCCAATATAGTTTACTGCTTTCATCATGGAATACTTATTGTCTAGTATAATTTTAGGAACTCTTCTAAGCCACTATTCCTTGAATATTTTCAGAATGATCGAAGGTAGATTATATATTCTCGTTATACGATACTACTGAAATCAATTTCATTTCAGAGTATGAAGCAAAATTCAAACTCTCAACTACCGGATAAACTTTTCAACAGGCCGCGTGATTTGTTATCATGCTGTGGAATTAAATATTGACTGAAAACTTGGCAACAGTGTCAGGAGGCCCAGTGAATACACAATAGGTCCAAAAGGAGGCCAGGTTACATAAACTCCCAAAAAACGTATGTAACATATACAGGAGGCTAACTAGCCTGAGATAGTGGCGGAGGCTGAGTGGGCTATTAACTGTTTGCTTTGTATAAACACGTGGATGCTTGGTGGGCCAAGTATGAAACGGAAGCTGAGTTGGTCTATATAGATATATATATATATATATATATATATATTGATATGGAATGATGAATTTTTTAAGTATAATATTGTAATATTTTCGCCCCACGTTTTTGGGTGCCACTTGTTATGTTATGAGAATTTGGAAATATATATTTTTATTATTATTATAATTAATACATTTTTGCACCGCGTTGGGCGACACTTGTTATGTTTTGATGGATTGGAAATATTATATATATATATATATATATATATATATATTGTTTTTGTATATTGAAATTGCTAATTATTTTTGGTTATTCTTTGTGAGCCTAATTGATATGATATAAATAGATATTTCTGCCCCTATATTGTATGCTGTAATAATAATTGCCAGCGAACGTCACTGTTCTCTCGTCACGCTACCAACAATTATTATTTTCCTCACCACGGCTAAACTACAGTTGGTACGCCCTTATCTCAAAGTGGCCGGTTCAAAGCAATAGAGCCACTTGCCACTGCTGGCTAACTTCAGTTTATTGAATGGTCTTTGATATGTTATTGATCACTGTGAGAAAAACAAACAACAAAATATCATAAAGCAATTATCTCCTTTATTCAGGAAGACTTAAAATACCTGGCCTACGAGAAATAACTTATACTAGGGTGAATCAAACAAATATTCACGGATAAAATAATAAATCATATCATGGATAGATAAACAGAACCTCACTTTTTCCGTGAGAGTGAAGTTTTCTGTTATTGTTCAAAATAGAGTGACATAAAGTTCTTCGAATGTGAAATTCGTTATTGGTGAAATAGTTCAGGACCGGAAGAGCACTATTAAAGTTTTATACCTGGTTGGAACTGTTGGTGTTCTAATTATACCATGAAACAGGATGTCTCCTCTCTCCAATCGCTGTCAGGACTGCAATATCATGAATCAGGAACTATATAGATGCGGAAATCAGCATTTTTATAAAGACATTTTTTTGTCCTTTATGATTTTGATTGTTTTATAGTATTTTGACATTTTTATCTATCCATATTATACCTAGGCTCACAATATACATAGAATTTCAAAAGTTATTCACAAACAAACTCTTGAAACCATTAACCATCTAGTAATTATTCTTTTTGTGGGTTTTTAGTCTTTTAAAATTTACAACTGGCATAACATAACATAACATATATATATATATATATATATATATATAGTAATGTTTGTTTAAAGAGTTGAAATAATAATAATAATAATAATAAAGAAACAACCCATAAATAATAAAATATACTTATTTGGTAATCTGAAAATTCTGCCATTTTTCTGAAACCTTGTATGATATTAATCGATATCTACCTATGTTTGAAATAAACATGTTTTCAATATTACAATCAATTGGCATGATTTTAAAATTTTTAGAAATCAAAATTTATGAATATATTTTGTGATCACAAGCAGATAACAAAATATTAAAAGTTCAAACATCCTTTCAACGAACATATTTTAAGAAAAAGACAATTACCTATTATAATCACAATCCTGTGAAAAGTATAAAACTGATGACACCGTTATTCTCTACAGCGTAGACACGTGGGAAGGTTTTAAAACTTATAGTGAACGAGACTTTTCGAATTAAGAATTGGTTTGATGATTACAGTCTGACATTATGCATCACCAAAACAAAATATATCACCTTCACTTCGTACTCTAACAATCTTCCAAAAATGGGTCCCCTCAAAATCAATAATCACACTGAAATAGAAGTAGAGTGTACCAAATATCTGGGAAAAGTTATAGATCGGCATCTAAAGTGGGACTTCAAGCGAAACATATAATCAAAAAATCAGATACCTCTTACCAAGATTCAAAATCATGAAGCAATACCATTCACAAAACCAGATGCTAACACTACATCAGTCCTTAGTTCAGACGCATCTAACATATGGCATTGTAGGCTGGGAGAAATCTCACACACTCACCTAAAAGAAAATTAAATTATACAAAAGGTTTCTTAAAATAATATTCAACAAACCCAGGAATTATTCCACCAACCTACTTTTGGCGGAAATAAAGTCCTTGACATCTCTCAGCTATACACGTTAAATTCATTAATATACCTACAAAAAATAAGGACATTGACCTTCAATACCCATACATATAACACCAGAAATAAAACATATAATCACGCAAAAAAAAAGATGTATTAAACGCATAGGACAAAGATTTTATACACACCTTGACATATTACCAATTGAAGTGAGAGAACAAAGAAGGATCACTGTATTCAAACAAAAAGTTAAAAAATCGCTTATGGAAATTGGAAGGAAAAATCTACTGAATATTCTCAACAAGTGATTTCCTCATCATGATTCAAACTATATAACATTATTGAAAGTTACTAATGCTAAATGCTAAGAGTAATTTATACATTTGTCACTTGTTTTATCAATTTAAAGATTTAAGTAGGAGTATGGGAATAGTCCTAATTTTATCAATTATACTACTAACCTGAATAAATAAATATATGTGTGTATATTTGTGTATAGGCATACGTCTATAGAGAATTGTGTTTGTCGTTACCAAATATAGGTATTATACTTTACTTTTTATTTTATATTTGAAACCACATGTACACGAAATCATATGAAATCACGTACCTACAAGCGATAGCTTCCTCGGAGCTAAAGCTTCTGTGATATCATCTGTTTATTCACTTCCTCAGTAATGCTACTACTATTACTATTTCTAGAACTAAGTGTGGATTCATGCAGCACAAAATAACAATTATCAAATAACAAATAAGAAATAACATTTAGCAATATAAGTTGAACTCTATAGTTTTCAATGACTATGTTCATGCAGACAAATAACAATTATCATTTAAGAAATAACATGTAGAAGTTGGCCAACTTTTATTTTTTTACATTATTTTAACGAAATTTTCTTCGAGTGCGCAACTAGTACGCAGATGACCGCGGATTGGTCAAACGGATGATGAAAATAACCTCACTTTTGCTAATGTTTGAGGTATGGTTTTTGTTTCATATTGTTTATTGGACATTTTGAATTTTCACTTGTTTTTTATTATCAAGGGGACATGGATTTTCGTAGGATTACCTAATTTAAATGCCTCGGATGTCCGTCTTGTGCGCATGCTTACTTTTTATTTCTTAATTGTTATTTTGAGTGCATGAATGCTACATTTTAAATCTTGTTAATTGATAATTGTTATTTCTTATTTGATAATTGTTATTTTGTGCTGCATGAATCCACACTAATTTTATTGTAAATTCCATCTGTAATCTTGTAAAAAAAAAAAAATAATTTATATTGTGCTCACTATTTGAAGAATAAACATTTTTATTATTATTTCATTAATCAAATTATTCACCAAGTGGACTACGTTATATTTCCACTCGCACATTCCTATATATTTATTTCTCGCAACAAGGAAAAAATTGGCACCCGGCAACGCTGCTTGAATAGGGAGTACCAGCACAATTATTGTACCGTTTATTATATTTCTGTCCGGTAGAGCGGCAGTAGCGAACAGCTGCCGATCGCGTGAGTGGGGGGCGGAGCGGGAGCCCCCTCTCGCTTCTCCTGACCGTTCGAGAAAATCGTAATGGCCGACCGAAGTCGGTTGCTGCTGATGACTGCATACTGGGTACACCCATTAGTAAATGATATCTGGGTTTAGACATTTGTTAACGATGCTTATCTAAATTAATGTATACCGGGTAGTCACAATTTGAATGTAACTACGCCGAACTATGAATCACGGATAGATAGACAGACGAGCATTTATACGTAAATAATATTAAAAAAATCTACAATTTTCATAGTACATTAGAATTCACAGAAAACTTGGGTTTCATGTGCTATTATGTACCTACTTTTATCACAAAATACTTACCTTTGGAACCGATTGAGTTAATTTGATTTTCCTAATAAATTTCGAAAAACTCCGAGTCACTCAATTAACTTGAAATTTGCCAGGTGTTTGTCATTCCGGTAACAATGCATCATGACATTTTGATAAGAAAAAAAAGAAGATGGCGGGCGGGCTTATGATTCATTGTCCGATTGTATTGAAAATTTGTATTTGGGGTTGTTTTTGGGTAGGAGATCATGATTTTTTAATTGAAATTCCAAAATTTAATATGGCAGATTGAAAATGGCGGACGAGTTTCGTTATTTATAGTCAGCTTCAAATGAGGCTAGGAGAACTCGGTATATTGAAAAAAAAACGATTACTTTGGGAACATTTTGAGAAAATCGAAAAGGGAAAGGTCTAAATTCATAACAAGTTATCAGTGGATTCCAGTGGTAGTAATGTGGGATCCGACAGAATGCAAATAGTGTCCATATTTTCCCTAAGTGTTGAAAATATTTTCAAATAGGGTAATGAATTCACATGAATAGAGCCTAAAATTATATTGTCAAAGAGGATTTGTTCGGAGGTGTTTTTGTAAAGTTGGGTTCTGCTAGCTTCACGGTAAAGTACCTACTCATCATTCATCATGAAAATCGTTTTTTATGGACTATCAACTATTTATACACGTTTTGAAACTTTGTAAATCAACTCCGACGTAGTTAATCCCCAACTACTTTTAGAGTATTACTTGACTTTACTCTGCCAAATCGTTTGTGGAGTTCAATACAAGCTAGCATGGCATGGGTTTTTTGGCTTTTGGTATTTAAGAATCCTAACCTTATTTATGATCATTAGAAATTATATTAAAATGAAAATAATTGAACTTGAATGAATGAAACTATTACTCGCACTTTAAAATCAGAAATTGCGTCGGCCGGAAATTTGAAACCGGTTTTTCTCTCTTTTTATCTCTTTGGTCAAGTACCTATTTTCCGACCTTTTTGCGACATATGCGTTTCCTTCGAAAACATTTAGAACCTTACATTAAAACGTTGCATTCAAATTGGACCTTGAAATTTCACTCTCAAAGAAGTTTTACTTAAAAAATCTGTTAACATATGTTTGATCCGCATTATCTACAATTAATTACTTGTTACTAATTCGTTATTTGCACTGAAACAATCAGCAGAATAATTATAATATTTAGACTTTATTTTCCTATACTATTCGTATGCGATGCACCTCTTTATATCACTTTTTTTTATTGTAATGACAATGAGCCGGTAGCAAATAACGCCGCACAAGGAAGCGACTGAAATGATTTACTGTATCTATTATGTCCATAATGGCTACCTATAATAAAATAGTCCCAATCTTCTTTAAAATTGTTGGATTTTCCGAGAAGTTTGAACGAATCACAGCGTATATACATTCGTTGTTCTTGAAAACGGCAGAAAAATGTGTATCCGAATAATTTCGTGTTATAATGAAATAAAATAACTAATAAAAACCATTCAAAAGACAAGCTTTTATTTGAGCCGTGTACTAAAACTTATGAAATAAGTTTAAGTCATCGCTGACAATGATTTAATTATTTTTTGTGGAATTATTTGTTTTCAAAAACCTAGTCGTGCGAAGTGTTCATAAAAGTAGGTACCAATTAATTTGATTGGGCAGTGATTGGTTGGTAAGTAAGAACTTGTCGAAGTATTGATTTTATTACAATTCGCGCGAAAGCTTTTTGAAACCAAATTAATTCAACAAAAAATAATTAAATCATTGTCAGCGATGACTTAAGCTTATGTTATACGGTTTAGTACACGGCTTAGATGAAAGCTTGTCTTTAAAAAGGTTTTTTATTAGTTATTTTATTCTTTGCTTTTTAGTTAGTTCGCCTTAATCTGTTCATTTCTAATAGAGCATCGTTATTACAAGGTCTCTTCCCTGTAAGTTTTGAGCTGAAAGAAATCATGATCTCCGGCCCCAAAAATTCTCACCCACCAATTTTAAATATAATCTGACCATAATCACAAAACTCGTCCGCCATCCTGAAGTCGCCATCTTGAATTTATAGTTTTTGACAACAAATTCAAAATCTCCGAACCTGCAAACCCCTGCATATCAATTTGGAATGAAATATGACCATAATAAAAAAAACTCGTCTCTCATCTTAGGACGGCCATCTTGAATTCATAAAGGTTGACAACAAATTTGAAATCTTCGATGCAAAAATCGCCGCATACCAATTTTGAATCGAATCGGACCATAATCACAAAAATCGTCCTCCATCATGGGGACGCCATCTTGAATTTATGAATTTCGACAAAAAAGTCATAATCTCCGACCCCGAAAACCCCCGCATACTAATTTTGAATCAGATTGGACCATAATCACAAAACGCGTCCTACATCTTGGGGCCGCCATCTTAAATTTATGAATTTTGACAAAAATTTCGTAATCCTCCACATAGCAATTTTGAATCGCGGACCATAATTACAAATCTCGCCCGCCATCTTGGAGCCGCCATTTTGTTTTTTCTCTAACAAATTCCATAATGCATCGTCACCGAAATTATGAACACCTGCCAAATTTCAAATTAATCGGACGACTAGAAGACGGTCAAAATTCACTTGCAAGATTTGACCCAAACTAACGAACGAACGAACCGACTATCTAACAAGGGAAACTAAATAAAAGCTTGTAATAAATACATACAATACAAGTATTTCATCAAGAATGAAAAACCAGAGGAACGTGAATACATTTTTTTTTATATTTATCAGGGAAGGCATTAGAACATATCAGAAACGAACATTATCAAACACGAACTTCATCAAAAACCAATTGCATCTATCGAACATTGGTTATACTAGTATCTCATAAATGATATTGTTATAGTTTTCCCAATATAGGTAAATTGCAGAAGCATAAAAAAGTCTTGCGGCGTAATCCTGTGAGCAGCAGTGGCGGAGATAACTAATTTTATTTAGATATTTTAAGATTTTAAAAATAGTTCATAAATAATGAAAAATGAAAAAAAGTTAAAGACAAGCTTTTATTTATACAAATACATTAAGAAAGAAAAAAGCCATATTTTCCAACAAAACTAGAATATCCTAAAACGTATTTCGATCGGCACACACCAAGACCACAGACGCTACTGGTCTTTAATCTTTCAGAGCTATTAAAACACAAATATAACGCGTGATTTATGACCTCCCATCGTATAGACACACCTGCCAGCATTGATGTCCGACTTGATTGGCCCAGACGAATCGGTTGTAGAACAGACAGCAGTCACTCAAGTCCACGTTGACCAGCGGGCTCTTTGTGCCGTCGGAGACTGTATACAAGTAGTACAGATTATTTTTCGTTCCGTTTCTTCGCATATACGCTCGTGTTAGCGAAGTGAGTTTTTATTTGCTCCCTACAGAAACAGCTTCTGCAATTGATATTGGATGGACTATACCTCCACAATCCACTATTATTGTATTGCAATTGGATACCTACCAAAGGCTGTTTTCGGATTTACACATGCTAGGTAGTGCTCATGATACTGAGCAGAGTGTTAGGTTGTGTCATCTGGAAGAAAGTTGTATAGCGCTTGGCCTGCTCAGTGTACTATAAGTTGTTAATTAAAATAATTAACGATGATCGGTTTTACCATATTCGTTACCATAATTCGTTCAGTGGGATGGTATTCAAGACGATATAATTTCTTATTATGGTTCTCATTTTGATGGTTTTAGGTTATGATAAATTATCTCCAGGGGCGCGCCAAGCAAAGTATAATTTTACACCACTTATACCTTTTTTAGTAAAAATGTATACATGGGTGGGTACACATAAATAAAATTAAAATACGTGCTAATACCTATATTTAATTTTGATACTGATACATCAGATAAGGGGGTACACACAAAATTGAAATAATCGCTATTAGATACTTATCTAATTTTGAAATGAAATATGTGTTAATTTATATACCGTATAATGTATAATCTATAATTTTAAATCATCTTTATTATTTGATATTCGCAAATAAAGGAAATGAGTATTTCCGAAAGCTCAAATAAAAAAAAGTGTACTGATTTTAATCAGCATGATACCTGACTACTCATCCCCATAACATTTAGAAGATCTTGACAAGTCTTAGACATAAGGATTAACGAAGAATGTAAAAAAAGCAAAGCAATAACAAAACTGACAAAACAATAAAAATGTTACATAACAGAAAAAAAAAAAGAACAAAACAACTTATTGGAAGCACTCTTTTCTTGCCTTTTTTCAGCATAATATTTAATCAACTCGTCTAAAGGAATACAATCCATAAGGTCACTTTCTATGGACATGATTGCCAAATTACTGAGTCTCTCTGTTGCCATAGTTGATCGTAAAAAAGTTTTTATTAATTTTAATTTTGAAAAAGACCTTTCTCCCGATGCTACAGATAATGGTAGCGTTAAAAAAATTCGTATTGCCACTGCAGTATTTGGAAATGTTGAAATTAAATTGTTCTCTAAAATGTGTTGAAGAATTAACTCATTTTGCTCTGGTAAGTGGCATTTTGAACAAATAATTTCATCAAATAAGCCATTTGCATCAATATCTGATTCTTTACGTGCTTCATCTTCCAAATGAAATGATAAATTTTCACCCAAGTTTCTTAATTCTTCTTCATTCAAGCTGAACATTTGATAAATAAATCCAAAAATTTTATTAAATTGCTCCAATCCCTTGAATCTTTCATTAAGAGATGATAAGGTCGTATCTAGTATAGAGAAGAATACTTCTACTTTGTAATTAATTTTCGGGTCTGTTATTAGTTCGTCAGTACTTTCATAATCAAACTGTCTTTTCTTTTTTCTTTGACGAACTGTTTGTGAAGTAAAAAAATTTGGTTCAATTTCTTATTCTTCGGCCAGCTCCCTGGCGTCTACAAGAAGTTCGCTAAATCCCTTATCATCTCTTTTAAGTCTAAAAAAAATATTTTTATTTTGTTCAAGTCTAAACGAACTTTTAGATTAATACTTTGATTCTGCATTAATTTACTTAAAGACTTGATTTTAAATAAAATATTGTTCCAGACAGATTACTACAAAGCATAAAAAATTGTAGTTTCGGATTTTTGTTGCGAGGGATCGAGCTAGGTGTCTTTTGAAGATGCGGATGAATCCATTACTTTCAAAAGAGCAGCATAAACCTCACCAATGTGATATTTCAAAGGTTTTATAGCGTCTATTCTACTGGACCAGCGGGTATCAGATAGTGGTTTTAAAGTTAAATCTGTAAGGCACGTTTTCAAAATTGACCATTTTTTGGTTGACGCCGAAAAAAACACATATATCTCTTGAACAATGTCAAAGAATCCGGACACCCCAAAAGAAATTTTAGCAGCATCGTTAATACAACAAGGAACAAAAAATTCTCGCGGGTTTATATTTAAGATTCGTGTTTGTAATCTTCTGTATTCCACGCATGTTTGCTCCATTATCATATCCTTGTCCTCGCAAATCATATATACTTGAATTTAATTCTACTAATAAATCTGTCACATAGTTATACAAGCCAGCACCAGTAGAATCAACTATAGGGCAAACTAAAATGAAATGTTCACGTATTTAAATTTTTTTCGTCAACTCGTTTAATAAAACAAACCTCAAAACTACACTTAATTGTTCCGTATGACTCACATCCGGTGTACAGTTGGGATTATAGAGTTATATTTATGTTTTCTTACTAGATCTAAAATAGTAGTTCTTACTTTTGAGCCGATCGAATTTATCAATTCATTTTGAATTTTATCGACTAAATAGTTTGTCACACTGCTACCGCTGCCGCTGCTTTGATTTTTATGTGTGCGTCGAACATGTTGCTCCATTACAGAATCAAATTTGGTGAACATTTCTATTAATTTTAAGAAGTTTCCGTTATTATTTTCATATAATTTGTTAGATCTACCACGTGAAGCTAAACATTGACGACATAAAAACTGCATTGCTGAAATTATTCTTTCAATGACACGATACCAGTATTTTTTTTCTACATGCAATGATCGTAATTGACTTTCATTCATAGTAACTCCCTCAGATAACATATTTGATCAATTTAACCAAGATCCGATTTTTTTTTATGGGAGTCACTCTTTTCGTGGCTGTTTAGCACTAGTGATAAATGTTTCTAATCAAAACACCCTTCCTTATTAGACAAGTTGGTTAAAGACTTACCAAAAAGTTTGCAACAGAAACAGTAAACCATTGGTGAGGTTACGGTAAAAACATCTGGCAGAAAACTTTCGGCCTTGTGAGTTTACTGGATAGATCCAATTCGTAATTTGATGGGGTCCTTTTTCCGTTAAAAATCTTGCATCTGCGGATGTAATTATTTCGGGCCACTCTCCAGGGACATCAGATATTACGGTGGAGAAAATAGTAATGTTGCCGCTCCTGGAACGTTTTCAGTTTTCAGATGTTCCTGGGTACTATTTATATTATTACAATCAGAAACAAATGAGGAACTTGGGGCTGAGGAACAACTAGGGCGAGCGTCGCCGATATTTTCAAGTTCAGGAAGAACACTTATTTCTGACGGTTTCAAATATTTCTTCAAAGAGTCAGTTAATGTTTCCTTATTTTCCATTTTCTGCCTTCTTTGTTGGCGGAACTGATGACCTGACAATCGTTTTCTTTTTTTGCCCTTTTCCTTAAAATAGGAAATGACATACTGTTAGCAATCTTATTTACGTTTTTGGAAAAAAAAATTGAACGTCAAATATCTCGAAAACAGATGAGTTTTGATATAGGATATGTTACATAGTGATCTATTTGAAAAAAATTTGTTTTACATCTGTCTTTATCAACAAATTGGATTACATTTTTTGAACACCCTGTACAACATTTGTTGAAAATAAATATGTATCAGTATGTATTACAGAACCTTGAAAAAAAATTACCTGAAAATACTTTACAATTAGTAGTTGGTAGTTGCAAGGTAAAATTATTACCCATATTGTTGATTGTCTTTTATGGGATTTTTTTTTAAATGTCAAATATCTCGATGATCTACTGAGTTTTGATATAGAACATGTTTCAAAAATTTTAATTAGAATGAAGCGTAGAATAGTAAAAATATACCGTATTTAGTTTTAGTTAAACTATTTTTTACACTCAAATATTCACCTCACTAACTATCTATCAACTAATCTGATTTGCAGAACAAACCCATTTTACAAAATCCAGACATATTTATATTAATTTTCATTTTTTGCGGCTTCCGACAGACGACTTTTAAGCCTTTCTCCGATAAAAAAAACAATAAAAACATTTCTCTATATTTACTCTCTTTGTTTTTGATACTTTCGTTACCGCTAAGCCACCTGTGATACATCAGAAAGAAGAGATCGTTAGTACGGTTCATTTAGCCGAATTGCCGCCCTTAGATTTTGCCGCCCGTGGCTTTTGCCTAGTTGGCGCGCCCCTGATTATCTCTACTTTGATCCCATAATTTTCTACTGCTCAGGTTTGATTGTTCTTTTGCCAAGTATCCTCAGAACAAACTGAAAATGATGAATCAAATTGATTGATCATTCGTTCAATACAAAGGTAATCCACAAATCGAGTTCCTGGTTCGCCAAACCATCAGTTGTATAACGCCTTAACACACGTCGAGGTTTTCGGTTCCATTCTCTGGATATTCCTTGAGTCTGCTCCACACTTTTCAACTACTCACTCAGCTTCTCAAGCTTATGATATATAGTCCCCCGATGAAACAATAGCATCTGGATCCAATAAAGATCTGTCGCGCTATGACACTAATAGTGTGTCAAATTGCATTGTTCTTTTATCGGAGCGGCAATCCCACATATTCCTACCGCGTCACTTCTTGCGTGCATGATTCGAATGACAGGCGATTCAAAAAGTCGTTGAGTTAGTACAGTCGGTTTGTGATAGCGATCAGAAGTAACTCAGTTGGTGAACACCGTCGGTTTACTATGCAGATCACGTATGTCTTGTTTTCTAGACGGCGGATCATTAAGGGGCATTCGTAATCTATGGGTATTCCCTGTATTGCCGACTGTCTTTGGTTCGGTTGGTTTGGCATTTCTTTATTGGCGATTCTCGACGATGGTCGCTGTTCGTATAATTGCTGAAAATGGTCGGAAATATAAACATTAAAGGTAATTACGCAGAGCTGGAATATTTCAAACAAAGTGAGTTTCTGGTTGATTCTGGTTTGAGCGGAAACAAAGATTCTAATTTTTGTTTCGTAGATATTAGTGTCCAATGAGCGGGACTGAATACTTTAATCTAAGAAATTGTGAAGGATAAAAATACCCTCAAAATGAAATATATGAAAAGATGCATTGATTCGTTGTTCCGAAAACAAAAAACATTGGAAAATTGACTATGTTTACATTAACAATTATTATTTTTGCAACTAAACCGTACTTGATTTATTTGAAAATATGAACAGGATGAAAAGGGAAACATTCTCAATTGAATATAGACTAGAAAGATTTTTCTGTGAATTGAAAAATCCACGATAAATGATTTTATGAACATTTTGTTCCTATTTTCAACAAATCAATGAACAGGATGATCATAAAATCAGATGTGGAATCATCTGCGACTGAAAGATGAACTTTAGTCACTCTCTTCTATCGTTCAAGATAACCTATTGTGGTGTATTCATGTTGAAAAGGGAAACATTCTCAATTGAATATTGAATAGAAAGATTTGTCTGTGAATTGAAAAATCCACGATAAAAATTAAGTCATTTTTTGTGAAAGTCTAACAGAAAACAACTACTTCCCTGGCTAAAGCCACGCTGGACATAGAACTACATCTGATAGATATTCTGAAAGGACCCTAACGCAAAAGAAATAATATGAAATTGAAAATTTGCATTTCCATTCAGATAGTTATTTGATTTTCTATTCCAGTTTCAATTAAGATCTCATATAGATGAATGAGGCAAAGAAGAATGTTTTCCAAAAGAGAATACTCACCAGAAATCATTTGTAACATCGACGCAAGAAAAGCATTGCATTCAATGTAGTTCAATGTCCAGCGTGGCTTTAGCCGGATAAGTTTTTCTGTTATACTCTGTCCTTTTTTCACTGGCAGCACGACTTCGTGGTCTCAGGTAAAAAATAAACATAAACCATAGGCGTTACATTTCTTACCAAAATGTAAGACGGAAATTCAATGATACTTATTACGAACTTTCATACTGTAAACACGGATTTACTTAAGAGCAAGTTATGAGAATACGGTTAAATACTTACAAAATGAATATATAATAATACTAATACCTATTCCCCTCACCACTTGTTATTGTGATCTATCGAAGGCGTTCGATTGCGTTGATCATAAGATCTTGCTAAGAAAAATTCACCAATATGGCTGCAGAGAAATGACGCTCAAATGGTTCGATTCTTACCTGTCAGGAAGGAATCAAATGGTAAGAACAACAGGACTTTCAGAAAAAAAGGATATTATGTGTGGAGTGCCACAAGGATCAGTTTTAGGACCCATTTTATTCTTATTATATGTCAATGACCTTGCAAATTTGAGCATTTCTGGAAAATTCACTCTTTTTGCTGATGACACGACGATATTGTGGAACAACAAAAACTCAAATGATTTACACAATGCTATATCTACTGATATGAAAAAAAATCAAGGAGTGGTGTGATGCTAATTTGTTGTCTTTCAATATCGCTAAAACAAACATTTTATCATTCAGATGTGCTCTTGATGACCTGTCATTTGGTGATAACTTAGTGATCAAGAACGAGACTCAAACTAAATTTCTAGGTATTCACATTGACAATAAGCTCAAATTTATTGAACATATCAAACATCTTAAAAGTAAAATTTCTTCTGGATGTTATGCAGTGAGAGTAACTTCAATAAATTTGGGAATTAAAACTGCCAGAACGGTGTATTACGCCCTCTTAGAATCTCACCTACGTTATGGAATACCGTTCTGGGGAGTATGCAATTCATCAGCCCTTCTGTCTGTATTAGTACTGCAGAAACGGGCTATCAGGTATATGTGTAAGATTAAACCTCGTGATTCGTGCAGAAACAAATTCGTTGAGGAAAAGATTTTAACAGTGATTGCTTTGTTCATTTTGGAATCGGTTTGTCTCATTTACAAAAATATGTCCCTATTTGAGGCTTCGTGCAATTCTTATAACACCCGTTCCACCGCGTTGAAATTGCCAATTCCTTCAACAAATTTGGCCAGGGATTCTATTTATTACAATGGGGTCAAGATGTTTAATCACTTGCCCTCAGATATAAGACAGGCAAATTTGACCAACAAAATGTTTAGAATAAGAGTAAAAACATTTCTGGCTGATAGACCCTATTATAATTTGCAAGAGTTCTATAATGATAAATTTACGTGACAAAATGTGCATATTTGAATATATGTTGTATAAGATTTTTGTTTATATTCTTCCTTGATATAGATGTTTGTTTGTTTGGTGTAATATGTGTGTTCATTTATGTAATATTATTTATGATTGTATATGTTTATATGTGTATTATATAAGTTTTGATACGATTTTTAAACAAAACTTTACACAACCATGTTGATACAAAATTCGACGATGAACTTTATAGTGTATGTTTTAACATTACTTTTCCCTAGGTGTTTTTATATTTACATTTTATATGTTCTAGCTTTACTTTTCCGTAGGTGTTTTCATATTTTCATTTTATATTTATATTTCACAAGCTTTGTCCACAAGATTTATTCTTAATGACAATAAAGTATATTATTATTATTATTATTATTATTATGAAGGAATTGAGATAAATATTTTAGCACAATTACTAGAGTAAATAGTAAGGTCGAAATAAAATATTTAGATGGAAATTCTCGAGATACACTTTAACTGTGAATTCGTTTCTAAGAATCGGACATTATTACAAAATTAGGGTTCTTAGTTCTTACCTCACAATTAAAATTTGCTTACTTTTTAGATAGAACCAATACAATTCGAAATTGTTATTATGAAGGATAATAAATGCAAAGTTGATGTACCTGCCTGCCCCATTATAGGATCATTAGTTGGTATTCAAAGCAAATAAATGAAGGAATTATGGGTTTTCCCCGTCGGCTAGTTCCTACAAAATACAATAGAATACTGCTGTGGAGGGAAGTCCGTGACGAACTACTGTAAGAGAAAAAACTATAGTGCTCAATGTGCGTGATGCACTTGTTTATCGACAACCCACGAGTTCCGTTCGCCAGATAGTGTCTACGTGTTTTAATACGACGGGAGTGAGTGAAAGAACAATTTACAGGTTAAACGAGAGGAAAAGTGGAGACATTAGTGCACCAAAACAAAATTCAGGAAGGAAGTCACTATCAATCGATAATTTTGTTAGGACCGCCATCCGAAGGAAAGTTCACTCTTTAAATATAAATAAAGAGATACCAACAATAGACAAAGTTCTACAGTCAATTCAGGAAGACGACGATTCACCACAAGTAGGCAGGACCAAATTATGGAAACTTTTACGCGAGATAGGCTTTCCTTGGAAATAGCAGAATAGATAGTCCATCCTTATAGATAAAGACGAAATTGTGCGTTGGAGAAAAATTATTTAGGAACTATCGATCTGAAGGAAGGACAATTAATTATTTGGACGAAACATGGCTTAACGAAGGACATACTGTGCAGAAAACATGGGTCGACACTAAATAAAACTTCCCGCCAAGCAATCAAGGAAGAATATTCCACTGGGTTACCTGCACCGATCGGAAAAGGGCTAGGTTAATTATCACCCATGGTTTCGTCGATGGTGGTTTGAAAATCAACAAAAGATTACCACGAGGAGATGAATGCGGATGTGTTTGAGGACTACTTTTCACAAATGATAGAGCTGTTGCCTGCGAATGCCGTTATTGTCATGGACAATGCTAGCTACCATTCCAGGCTTAAGGAAGTGTTTCCAACATCAAAATGGAAATAAAATATTGATTGGTTACAGCAGAAAGATCTCCCACATGATAATAGAATGGTAAAAAAAGAATTATCATCCATTGCGAGGCAACACAAAGCAAACTACAAACAGTATGCAGTTGACGAAATGGCTAAAGAAAAAAAGATGGTTGTATTACGATTACCCCCATACCATTGTGAGCTCAATCCTATCGAGCTCATATGGGCTCAAGTGAAAGGAGACGTTGCTAGGAACAACACTACTTCTAAATTGGACGTTAGCTTCTTCTAGCATCGTTCTCCAAAGTGACAAGTGACAATTGTAAAAATGCTGTAAATCATGTATTAACAAAAGAACAGAAATGTGTGATCTTGATAATTTAATATACCAAACTGTGGAATCTCTAGTAATTTCAATAGGACCCGAAGATTCATCTGATTCGGATACCGATGATGACTGTGAAATGGACATTCAGATAAGTAACTACATACATTTATTACCATCACTATTTGTAACTAAAACATTTTAGGTGAGCTGCCGAAGTCGCGCACAGGACGCAGTTATAATAGTTTGACAAGTGTAACTTTGATACATCTAATAATCGATGAATTGTCAATGATAAGTCTCAATTTAATATTGTCATAAAATGTATTGTTTCTTTGAAAGTTTTATAAACAAATAAATATTGAAACATGGTTTACCGAACGCACGTCACTGAACAGTGAGGGTGTTTAGCTGCCAGTGAAAAAAGGACAGAGTATAGACATTCACAAAAAATAACTTCATACTGTATAATAAAATAAAATGTAGGTCATGGTATACTGCAGAAGTAATTTGAATTTTGGGCTATAAAGGTTGGATAGTTTTGCAGAATTCCTGATTCAGTTATTCTGCAATGCTATTTAATTTGTTGTCTCATCCAATTTACATTTAGATATTTCAAAGACCGTTTCAGAATTATCCTACAAATTTTCAATTTAATTCAGATAAGTTTTATTTTTCTAATTCACAAAGTATTTCAAAATGAGTCTCTGTTGCTTGAACTTTTGCGAAATCATACGAGGGTTGCCTTTTAAATTTCGGGAATAGAGAATTAAAATTAATCATCGTCTATATGCTTCCAAAATTGGTTCAAGGGCATGCAAAGTGTATTGATCTTCATGGAGAATATTCTGAAAAATAATACACGCCAATTGCATGCCCTTGAACCAATTTGGGAAGCACTGTTTCCTCTCCGATTGAGATACCTTCAAAACATGTATTTTGAACTCATTTAACCGCTTCTCCAATCGTCGAAAAATGTTGATCTCTCAATAAATTTTTGATGTACGCGAATAAAAAGAAGTCATTGGGTGCCAAATCAGGGCGATATGGCGGAAGACCCATCAATTCGATTTTTTCAGTTCTCAAAAACTGTCTTGTTTGGGCCGATGTGGGAGAGCTGGCATTGTCCTGGTGGAGAGTGAATCCGTCTTCGGCGATTGATTTTCCTTATTTTTCCAAAGACTTCTGACAAACAAATGGTTGTGTACCATTCAGAATTGTTCGTCCGACGTTGCACTATTGTTGCTACATGTCTGGGACTAGGCCAACCATGTGTCTAGGCCGTCGGGGGAGTGCCTGAGACGATTCCAGATACCTCTGGGTAAAGTCCAGGTTCCCTCTAACATGGTAGCAAACCCCCTCGCGAACAGTAACTCGTCACACGTCTACACTACTAGTATCAGGTCGGAAGTCTGATATGGCGGTGACCCATCAAACGTAACAAGAGGAGTACCCAGGGGGAGGAGGATAGCCCACCGGTTCGCCGGTGCCTCTCCAAATGGTGTTGGACTCTGGAGGGCGTGGTGCTAGTTGTGGACCATTGGAAAACAATACCGTCATTCGGTGGAGACGGGGGAATCCTTCAACCGATGGGTGCGGATGATTGTATTCCGTTCCTGACTCGGCCTGAGATGATCCCAGACACCTCTGGGTAAAGTCCAGGTTCTCTCTAACATGGTAGCGAACCCCCATGCGAACAGTAACTCGTCACACGTCTACACGACTAGAATCAGGTCGGAAGTCTGATACGGCGGTGACCCATCAAACGTAACAAGAGGAGTACCCAGGGGGAGGGAGATAGCCCCACCAGTTCTCCGGTGCCTCTCCAAATGGTGTTGGACTCTGGGGGGCGTGGTGATAGTTGCGGACCATTGGAAAACAAGACCGTCATTCGGTGGAGACGGGGGAGTCCTTCATCCGATGGGTGCGGATGATTGTATTCCGTTCCTGACTCGGCCTGAGATGATCCCAGACACCTCTGGGTAAAGTCCAGGTTCTCTCTAACATGGTAGCGAACCCCCACGCGAACAGTAACTCGTCACACGTCTACACGACTAGAATCAGGTCGGAAGTCTGATAAGGCGGTGACCCATCAAACGTAACAAGAGGAGTACCCAGGGGGAGGGGGATAGCCCCACCAGTTCGCCGGTGCCTCTCCAAATGGTGTTGGACTCTGGGGGGCGTGGTGCTAGTTGTGGACCATTGGAAAACAATACCGTCATTCGGTGGAGACGGGGGAGTCCTTCATCCGATGGGTGCGGATGATTGTATTCCGTTCCTGACTCGGCCTGAGATGATCCCAGACACCTCTGGATAAAGGCCAGGTTCTCTCTAACATGGTAGCGAACCCCCACGCGAACAGTAACTCGTCACACGTCTACACGACTAGAATCAGGTCGGAAGTCTGATACGGCGGTGACCCATCAAACGTAACAAGAGGAGTACCCAGGAGGAGGGGGATAGCTCCACCGGTTCGCCGGTGCCTCTCCAAATGGTGTTGGACTCTGGGGGGCGTGGTGCTAGTTGTGGACCATTGGAAAACAATACCGTCATTCGGTGGAGACGGGGGAGTCCTTCATCCGATGGGTGCGGATGATTGAATTCCCTGCCTGACTCGGCGGGGAGCGGCGCATTAACCCGCTCGGGCACTGACATCCCAGAGCCAGTAGCCTGTCTTATCAGGTGGCACTACCGTGGCTGAAATGGTTCGGTAGCTAGGATTACTTGGCGCGTTTATCCGGCGCATCCGGATCCTCCTGTGCCCTATGTCCCCTTCAGGAGGAAGCTAGGACGAAGGTCAGGTACTTTCTCCGGGGGGTGGGTCGTTTGGAGAGAGGCACTCGGTCGGGCGACCGAAGTGAAGCTCTTCTATTGATGATGATGATGATCTTGCCACATGTCCGGTTTTTCCGAAGGAACAGGCGACCACTTGCTTCGGGCGCGAACATTTTTATTATTTGGCTCAATCTCTCTATAAATCATATTACGATATGCAATATCTGCTCACGTACAGCATCAATGTTTTCTGGAATAAGAACCGATTTTGGACGACCTTCACTAAAGTCGTCAGTGAGCTATTGAGTTCGGTATACCACCGATATACAGTGGTTTTCGATAGTGCTTCGTCGCCAAATTCTAATTCAGTTCATCGATGCAATGTTGTTGAGATTCCACTTTTTCAGCGGAGAAGAAATTTTCAAGTCACTGTAAAGAACACAAATAGGGTACGTCAAAACGCTAGGAGTAAGTCAGACTTTACGATGGAGACGTCAGTAGTCAAATGGCATTACCAGCATCGCCCATTCCCGAAATATAAAATGCAACCATCGTACTAGGTAGTTGTCATTTTACTACAAATAGTTATTGAAAAAAAAACATTTAATCACTTCTACTATTCACACTAAGAGATTAAACAACTGCTTTTCGTAACTGAACAATAGATGGTAAAGAGAATAAAAAATTATGTATAGTAAAGTTTGTTAAATTGTTGACAAGAAAAGCGCAGAATGTTGAAAATGGACTTTTTCGCATTATAAAATTATGTTTGCGAGTCCAGAGCTCTGTCCTTTGTTCTGAAATTGTAGATCTATATTAAAGATAGGACTTAAAGTTGGACTCTGTAGGCTGAATATAGTTTGATTTATTTCTATTCCAATGATTTTGAAAAATGAATTGTTAGTCAAGTAAACCAGTTGAGCTTCTAACTTTTGAATCCGTTTCAGATTTGTGTGTTATTAACCATATATTGTATTTTTTTTTAGAATGATCCTATTTCTGTGTATTTCAAAAATCAAAACGTCGCGTCGTTCATTTGGAACATATTTTTCAAACGAATTACATGCAGAAATTCAATTCATTATTATCAAAAGATAAAACAAATGCTTTTTTACCAACGGTACAAAGTGCCAGGATCTGACCTAGATAACAATAATAATTCAACAGTCCACTAAAACGATACAACCAATCGATTTTCAACGATATTTTTCAGATTAACATTTTCATTTGAAAGTTTGTTATACAATCCTTTCTATAACTTCCTTCGGATGGTCTATAAGACTAATAATTGAGCAATAATTGAAACGACAATAATTCAAAAACTATCCAAACGTGCCATTTACAAGAATTACACGCAGTAAATCTAATTTTTTTAAAAGATTGATAGCAGGCAGAACTTTTTGCCGCTCTTTGTTTCCGTAACAGCATCTTTACGACAATCAAATCTAGGCCTAAATATTGCGAGAATATCTCAACTATATCAAATTAAATTACTGTTGTTGCTAGCATGTAAATTTAAGTATAATCACCGTAAGAACTAATTAAGCACGTGTGTAATGATGCTAATTATAACAAATTGAAAGTGGATGAGGTATTTCATTACAGCTTCCTCTGTCGTGTGAATTTATTTTTGGGTATTTTTTCTGCTAAAAGGGAATATCTTACTGGTTTAATATGATACTTATCAAAGCAATGTCCAATATAAATCAAAATACTTTTCATTGCTTCGAATTGTAAACATTCAACAGGAATTTTTGCTGTAGCTAGATGACTAGTGAAAAAAATAATTGAAGAAAATTTCACACATTCCATATATTTGGAGGGTCTCCAATCTTTTTATATATCACTTTGTGTGAGAGTCTTGGGGATGTGGTTCAAAAGATGACATCTAGGAAGTTTATTTCAATTTCTCATTTCCCATTCAACGTTTTCTTGTTCGTCTTTTCTTGTTTTTTAACATCGAGAAAACGACGCTAATAACTTCCTGCATTTTCGCAAAAGCACAAATTACGTTTCGTTTTATTCCACTCTTATCCATTGTGGGCCACCCACGGAAGAAAAAGGAAATCAGAATACGGGTTACCAACCCTCCCGAAAGCATGAGTGACGATACGCTCATTCATTGTTCTAAGTTGCATTAATATTTTTTCCCCTGATGAAGCCAAGGCCCCCCCGTCGAAAAGTTGAAATTGAAATAAGGAATTGAAGTGAAAAGCCACTGCAGCAAAATTGTATAGCAGTCCGAGAGTCCGAGGTAATTTATTGATTTATCTTTCAACGTTACTGAATGAAACACCGAACTGCCGGGCTCATGACTCACGGCCATTGACCAATCAACGGCCGTGAGCCAGCATCTGTTTTATATTGGGATCTGTGGGTGAATAGATTTGAGGGCTCGCGTTTTACTTTTGAATTGTATTCGTTACAAATTGTACCGTATCTGAATTGATAGAATATGATATGTGTTTATTTATGTTGACATCGCAGGAATACTCCGTTTATTATCACCCATGATGAAGTGAATGAAAGTATCGAGTGTGTTTTTTTGTAATTTTTGCAATGTTGTAATGAGACTTAAACCAAAATGTTACTTGTAATATCACCAACTTTTGTCTCAATGCCTCTGACGAAAAGGAAGTGGTTTGATTTAAAGCCATAGACGGCGCATTTCTCAAAAAAAATAGAGATTTATTCTGCCTTTTAATTTTTCATTTTTCTTACTCCTTTTGGTGGGGACAACGTATTGGATAATTTTCCGCATTTCGTAGATTTATGTTTGTTTCATTTTATGTTCAATAAAATCATTATTGTTATTGAAAACAGAATTCATCAAACATATCTATATCAAATACCTGCTGATCTATATAAATACCTAAAGATTTGAATTCACGAAACTAGTGACTTTTACTAATGAAAGACTGATGCTGAATGGTTCCACTTAATTTTCGTTATACCGGTTGACACAGGATATCGGGCCACCCCTGTAACTTCTGCATTCGTGAACGGATTTTTCTGAAATTCGGTACAGTTATACCGGGTGAGTGAAATTCGAGTAGATGCATGGGGATCTCGGAAACGGTAAGAGCTACAGAGAGGGTTAAATGGAGGCAAAGTTGCGTATTATGGAGCTCATTACTATGATGTTGAAAAATCTGAGCTAGCCCTCTCACTTTCAGAGATTACAGGAAAAAACGGAAAATTTGATTTTTCTTTTTCACTTATATCTGCTTTAATACAATAGATTTCCAGAAACTGTTTGCACTTTGTCATTGCAACTTTCAATGGGCTGTGAAAATATGTAAACGAAAGGATTCTACAGGGTGTTGTTTTCCTTGGGCCACACCTAACTATGAAATTTTAAATACGGACCTGGATTTTTTATCACTTTTTTTAGGCTTTACAATCATGATAAAATATGACCATTGAAGCCTAAAAAAAGTCATAAAAAATCCAGGTCCGTATTTAAAATTTCATAGTTAGGGGTGGCCCAAAGAAAACAACACCCTGTAGAAGACTTTCGTTTGCATATTTTTACAGCCCATTGAAAGTTGCAACGACAAAGTGCAAACAGTTTCTGGAAATCTATTGTATTAAAGCAGATATAAGTGAAAAACCAAAATCAAATTTTTCGTTTTTTCCTGTAATCTCTGAAAGTGAGAGGGCTAGCTCAGATTCTTCAACAGCATAGTGATGAGCTCCATAATACGCAACTTTGCCTCCATTTAACCCTCTCTGTAGCTCTTACCGTTTCCGAGATCCCCATGCATCTACTCGAATTTCACTCACCCGGTATAAGCAACCATTTCGAATTTGATCACATTACAATCCAATATGGCGGACTTCCGGTTTTTCTGCAAATGCCAGCAACTTTGTTTTTCAAATAGAACACCCTGTATATTTCTACATATTCAAGTTCAACAGGTCAAAACAAGTCCAAACCTTATATCAAATGTAATTTCTTTGAAACAATTGAAATTAAAATTGTTTTTTTATTTCACTTCGTAGATAAATGAGATTTGGTCCAGGCTATTCACAATGAGTCGCACATAACAGAAAAACATAATATTTTCTGAAAAATTATTTTTTGTGTAATTTATTGAGGAATTAATTCAGTCACATCACATTTTGATCAAAAATTTTTTTTTTCAAATGGAATCCCTATGGGCCATCTCAATCTACAACTAGTTCATGAGGTTTCCTTGCAGTTCGGATAATTTTTCAACTTAGTAAGCTGTGGAAAACAACATATCTGAATCTTGTCAACCAATTGTGTTTCGCTGTCATCTTTCATCTCAACTCTCGAAAATTAGTTATTTTCCGAGAATTAGTTTAGTAGAAATGTAAAATCAAAATTATAGGTTCACAAGAAGTGAACAGGTTGATATGTTATTAATTTACGGAGAATGTCTTGAAAATATTGTCGCCGCTTGTCAGTTATACGCTGAACGATACCCACACAGAAGACACCCACAAATAACCTTTTTCAAAAATGTGGAAAGAAGATTCCGAAAAGAACCCAACAATGGAGAAGATGATCGTAAGTGAGGAGGCAGAAATGAATGTTTTGCTTATGTTGATTTTGATCCAACCGCTTCGACACGGGAATTGGAATACCAATGCAATGTCAGTCGAGAAAACGCTAGAAGAATTAAAAAAAAACACCATTATCGTGCTTATAAGTATAACTTACACAATTAGTTGGCAAGATTCAGAAATTTTGTTTTCCACAGCTTACTAAGTTGAAAAATTATTCGAACTGCCAAAAAACTCATGAACTAGTTGTAGATTTTTGAATATATACAATTTGTTACTGCACCGAAATACAAAAATGATATATAATTTTTTTCCTTAATTAATGTTCTAGAGAGACAGGTAGGTGGCCCATAGGGGTTTCATTTGAAAAAAATGTATTTTTGATCAAAATGTGATGTGACTGAATTGATTAACTAGTAAGTTGATTAAGTTTTTCTGTTATTTGCGACTCATTGTGAATAGCTTCGACCAAATCTCATTTATCCACGAAGTAAAATAAAAAAACCATTTTAATTTCAATTGTTTAAAAAAATGACATTTGACATAAGGTTTGGACTTGTTTTGACCTGTTGAACTTGAATATGTAAAAATATACTGGGTGTTCCATTTGCAAAAACAAAGTTACTGGCATTTACAGGAAAACCGGAAGTTCGCCTTATTGGATTGTAATGTGATCAAATTCGAAATGGTTGCTTATATAACTGTACCGAATTTCAGAAAAATCTGTTCCCAAATGCAGAAGTTACAGGGGTGGCCCGATATCCTGTGTCACCCGGTATATGAAACCTCATTTAAAATGCCCGAAAAGCATTCCACGGAAATTCAATAATTCTCAATTAAAATCATATGACTTCTATCAGTCCACGTATATATCTTGTATATATTAAATGCTTTAACAGCACTCGTATAAAAATTTTCAGTGTCTTTCACACAGCCCACAAGGATGTCCAGCTTTGGAAAACTCTCAATTTTACAAGTAACGGGCAATTATCAGCAACACTTATTTTTTCACTTTACTTTGTGGAAAATAACAGAATAGGCTCGTTCAAGGTGAAACCACTATGCTATGAAAACTATCGTCGCTCGATATTCTTCGAATGTCAATCAAGTTTTTATGTAATCGATATGGTGACCCTGATGTGTCTTCGAAGGACTTCAAACGCTTATGACAATTGGTTGATTAATATTCTTGTTTATTAGCTTGGTTAGAGGGTCAACTAGTTATTTTTAACAGACGAAACCAAAAAGGAGGAGGTTCTCTAGTCGACGCGTATATTTAATTTTTTTATCATTTTTTTTATGTACGATCACGCATAACTTTTTAGTGAGACATCCGATTCCGATAATTATTTTTTCAGTGGATAGGGTGTACTTCGAAGGTGGTCCCATTTGAATTTAAGAGATGAAATTCACCCCTAAGGGTAGCAAAATGAAGGATATTGATCACTCACCCTCTGAATTCTGGTCCGTTAACCGATTCTATCAGGCATAACTTTGTACTGAGTTCTTCGATTTGGATGATTCTTTTTTTATTAGATAGGGTATACCTCATAGTTGATCATATTTGGATTTCGAATGGAATTATCCAACCTTACGGGTAGAAAAATAGGGAATAATTTATTTTTCACATGTGAACATTGGCACACACATATGTAGTTGACAATGACAGATCGCTACTGTCATTATTTTTGTTCCACATCCGTCACAATCATTATATTCTATGAGAGGATGCAATGATATACAAAGTAATAAAATAAACTAACCAGAACAACAAAAATAATTCATATTACAACAAATAGTAAAAGTAGATAATCATGTTGAAAAGGGAAACATTCTCAATTGAATATTGAATAGAAGGATTTTTCTGTGAATTGACGATGGAAGATAGTGACTAAAGTTTATCTTCCAGTCTCAGATGATTCCACATCTGATTTTATGAACATCCTGTTCATATCTTCAACAAATCAATCTATCATACCCCATGACAGGTTATAATGTCAGAAAACACTAATTTCAAAGTGTCTCTCCAAAAGAAATGATTCTAACTTTTTCCATCTTTGCAAAGTGGGAGTGCTTCTTGAAAATGTGTTCCTATTTCTTCCGGTCTTCTTGATGATCCTGGAAGCGTGAAATAGATTTTCGTCGACAAAAATGTATTGAAGATCTAGTGAATGCGATGCTTCTCTTGCGTCAATGTTACGAATAATTTCTGGTGAGTACTCTCTTTTGGAAAACATTCTTCTTTGCCTCATTCATCTTTATGAGTTCTTAATTAAGACTGGAACAGAAAATCAAATAACTATCTAAATGAAAATGCAAATTTTCAAGTCAGATTTTTTCTTTTTAGTCATGGTCTTTTCAGAATATCTAGCAGATGTAGTTCAATTCCAGCGTGGCTTCAGCCGGGGAAGTAGTTGTTTTCTGTTAGACATTCGCAAAAAATAACTTCATTGTTATCGTGGATTTTTCAATTCACAGAAAAATCTTTCTATTCAATATTCAATTGAGAATGTTTCCCTTTTCAACATGATTACCCCACAAGAGGTTATCTTGACGATGGAAGACAGTGACTAAAGTTTATCTTCCAGTCGCAGATGATTCCACATCTGATTTTATGAACATCCTGTTCATATCTTCAACAAATCTAGATAATCATATTATTTAACTGGTAAAAGTTGAAGTAAGGTGGGTAAGTAAGTATTTTGGAAGTAATCAAGAAACAAGTAGGTAGTTATTAGTAGATTTCAGTCACAAAAAATTGAAAAATAAAAACTTTTTAACAAAAAATTAAACCGACGAAATACGGAACTGAAAAGTAAGAAATAAAATATACCTTATAAGTCTCAATAACTAAGCTCCTAAACTAATGTAAGTATAGTCCATCCAATATCAATTGCAGAAGCTGTTTTTATAGGGAGCAAATGAAAACTCACTTCGCTAACACAAGCGTATATGCGAAGAAACGGAACGAAAAATAATCTGTACTACTCGTAAACATTTTCCGTCGGCAAACGGTAGATCAAAAGAGCCGATAGTCAACGTGGACTCGAGGGACGGCTGTCTGTTGTACAACCGATTCGTCTGGGCCAATCAAGTCGCACAACAATGCTGGCAGGATGGGAGGTCATAAATCACGCGTTATATTTGTGTTTTAATAGCTCTGAAAGATTAAAAACCAGTAGCGTCTATGGTCTTGGTGTGTGCCGATCGAAATACGTTTTAGGATATAATAATAACCTACATCAAACAATGAAAGAAATTATTTTTCTTTCTAATTGTATTTGTATGAATAAAAGCTTGTCTTTAATTTTTTTTCATTTTTCATTATTTATGAAGTATTTTTAAAATCTTAAAATATCTAAATAAAATTAGTTATCTCCGCCACTGCTGCTCACAGGATTTCGCCGCAAGACTTTTTTATGCTTCTGCAATTGATATTAGGAAAACTATAACTAATTTTGAGTCGGCGCCAAACGAACAATCAACAAAGATCATTAAATTACTTCAAAAAAATTATCAGAATGTCACCGCGCATTTTACGCCTTACCTAATTCATTTGCTTGTTTGTTTGGCGCCGACTCAAAATTAGTTACTTACATTAGTTTAGGAGCTTAGTTATTGAGACTAAGAAGGTTTATTTCATTTTTTACTTTTCAGTTCCGTATTTCGTCGGTTTAATTTTTTGTTATTTCTTGCTAAAACTGGTGCGAAATTGACTACATATCAGCAGGTTCACACTACAGTTTTTTCTGCACCAATTTATTACGGGAGCACTTCAGAGGGAGTGAACCTAACTTAATCGAATTTGGGCATGGAAAACTAAATCTGCTCACTGTCAACATTCAAATAACGTACTTTCACATTCAGGCTCCACATTCAAGAAGATATTGTACTAAATAATACTATAAAATACCTTGAAATTTATCTCGATAGTTTCTTAAAATTTAAAATACAAACTTACTATATTCATGGAATAAAGAAGTCGGTGTATAGATAGATACCCATTTCAATGCCATTAACACGTTAGGGAACGTGTATTCCTTCATCGTGAAACAGACTCCATATTTGTTGGCTTTATCTATTTCCACCATTCAACAAAATAATAAATAAGCAAATAACAACATCGTAATGGGAAATCGTCAAAAAATATATAATTGAGATAGACCTATGTGAACATAAGGAAAAAGTTGATAGAATATCCGGAATTTCAGTTAATTTTTGTTCAGCAAATTAAATATTCTCCATTTCTTTACACGTGTAAAAATTAGCATAATCACAGATAGTTTATATTACAAGCATAATTAAGACTAGTAATAACTACATCTGCATTTATCCCAATCTATTGTTCTGACTCTCACAAATAGAACAATAATAGGAAGTAGATTGAGATAAGATACACAGTTAACTTCTCTGTTCTTCCTCCAGCCTCCGTTTTTTTTTTACTTATTTACACCATCGACCTAGTGGTCAAAATGTCCTAATCCCCCAATTTTCGACTCCCGAATTACTTTCATATGTCTCCCCTATTGCTAAATCTGACGTAAATTATTAATTGAGTTCAACAAATTGGGCGCTGCCGTCGGCCTTTTTGAAGTTCCTGGTATGTATTGCAGCGACCAATCATTAATTAAAGAAACGAGTGTAATGGATATCAGACACAAAATATTATGATGTGTAATAACGAAAGAAAATACATCATATAAACTACCTAGCATACCAAATTTTACTTGAAAAGGAAAAAATTCTCAATTGAATATGAAGATTTTTCTGTGAATTGAAAAATCCACGATAAAAGTTATTTTTTATGAATATCTAAAGAAAACAACTATTTTCCCGGCTAAATCCACGCTGGACATTGAACTACATCTGATATTTTGAAACTAACTCAAGGAAAAAAATTTAAAAGTAAAAATTTGCATTTTCATTCAGATTGTTATTTGATTTTCTATTCCAGTCTCAATTAAGAACCCATATAGATAAATGAGACAAAGAAGTAGCACTCACCATAAATCATTTGTAACATTGATGCAAGACTGGCATTGCATTCACTAGGTCTTCAATACATTTTTGTCGACGAAAATCTATTTCTAATCTCTTTATTGAAAAGATAAAGTCTACTCAGCCACTATGATTTGTTGTTGGGGGATATAACCACACCTTTAATCATAAAGCAGCAAAAAATGTCTATACCAACGATTGTTGGCTACCTGTGGGTGAATAGTAATATTCCCCTAATTTTTGTGAAAATTTGGTGATTCCAGAATCAGTAATCAAGGCTTCGGTTGGAATTTCAACACTACTGAAAAATTTAAAACTACAGTCGATTCGAATTCGCAATTCAGGAGCTCGAAACAAATGAGTGATGATAGCACTTGAACACTACCACGGTATAGGGCCGCATTAAATACTTGTAACGGGATTAATAGTTTATTTATATTTTTTACTTGAAAATAGGGAAAAATTTGCTCATAGCAAAAATATAATAGTAACATAACGTGTCATTTCAATGTGGAAATTTTGGTATGAAGAGTTAACATTTATTACAGTAACAATTTTATTCCGATTCAGATTCTGAGCTTTGAAATACTGCTATTTCCAATATTAATTATAACAGCCTCTAAATGGGTCTCCATTATATTGTCCAAATCCCCTACTTTGTCTTTTACATAGCAGATACATTTTTTCTCACTTCATCTGGAGTAATAGACTGCTTATGGATTGAGCTCGCAATGAATGGTACGGCGGCAATCTCAAAACAATCTTATTTTGATGTTTTGCCAGTTTGTCGGTTACGTATTCATTGAATTGGATTTTGTGTTGTTCAACAATTGCCAGAAGTTTTAGATTTAAACGCCCACAAACCAGCTTGAAGAAATACATCCTCATTGCCAGTATGACATATTACAAGCCTATTTGCTTTTTAACCGACGAAACCAAAAAGGAGGAGGTTCGCTAGTCGACGCATATATATATTTTTTTTCATGTATGATCACGCATAACTTTTTACAGAGACATCCGATTCGGATAATTCTTTTTTCAGTGGATAGGGTGTACTTTGAAGTTGGTCCCATCTGAATTTAAAAGATGAAATCCACCCCTAAGGGTAGCAAAATGAAGGATATTGATCACTCACCCTCTGAATTCTGGTCCGTTAACCGATTCTATCAGGCATAACTTTGTACTGGGTTCTTCGATTTGGATGATTCTTTTTTTATCAGATAGAGTATACCTCATAGTTGATCATATTTGGATTTCGAATGGAATTATTCACCCTTACGGGTAGACAAATAGGGGATAATTGATTTTTCACATTGGCACACATATGTAGTTGACAATGACAGATCGATATTGTCATTATTTTTGTTCTCCTACATCCGTCACAATCATTATATTTTATGAGAGGATGAAATGATATACAAAGTAATGAAATAAAGTAACCAGAACAACAAACATAATTTGTATTACAACAAATAGTAAAAGTAGATAATCATATTATTTAACTGGTAATAGTTGAAGTAAGGTGGGTAAGTAAGTATTTTGGAAGTAATAAAAAAACAAGTAGGTGATAATTAGTAGATTTCAGTCACAAAAAATTGATAAATAAAAACTTTTTAACAAAAAATTAAACCGACGAAATACGGAACTGAAAAGTAAAAAATAAAATAAACCTTCTTAGTCTCAATAACTAAGCTCCTAAACTAATGTAACTAATTTTGAGTCGGCGCCAAACGAACAATCAACGAAAATCATTAAATTACTTCAAAAAAATTATCAGAATGTCACCGCGCAACTCGATGCCATCATTAGTTACTTACATTAGTTTAGGAGCTTAGTTATTGAGACTAAGAAGGTTTATTTTATTTTTTACTTTCCGTATTTTGTCGGTTTAATTTTTTGTTAAAAAGTTTTATGATAAATGTAATTGATTTTTTTAAATATTTGAAAAAAAATGCATGTCTTTGAATCATCCGAATTGACGATTGCGATTGAAGTCTTTTAAATGAGTATTCGAATTGACGACTAAAAATGTTGGGTATTGGGAAATTTTCAATACGGTCGGAAGGCCATCGAGAAATGCTCTTATTGATTACGTAAGTCCTGCCAAATTTTGGATTTGGTGTGCCCAGCATCAACCCAAATCTCGTCAGTATAATTAACTTTCTACCCTCTTCGGTAGGATATAAATATTTTTAAGATTTTCTATTCATACTATTATCTCGCCCTTCTTTAATAAACTACTCCTTCCACGTCGTTAAAATATAAATTTTTCTTGAATAGTTCATACAAAGTTGTTATCGTGAAATTCCGTAATTCTGGATCTTCGTTTATCACCTTCAGATCTTTGTCTGTTGTGAAAACCTATTTCTAACAAAATGGTGCACTTGGTGTCTTATGTCACTTTTGTCAGCTTCGTCTACCGAATCGATAGGTTTTTTTTCTGTTTTGATTTGTCTTCGGTGCAAAAAAGGAATGATCTCTGTTATATTCTCTTAACACATTATAAACCCTGCGACTACATACACCTATTTTTTTTGGAACGATCAATACAATGTCATCGATTACTAATTCAGGGTGTTCCGCTAATTCAATTTTATAAATATACAAAATAATTTCTTTCGTATTTACATCGAAGCGATTTTCTTTAGTTCTTTTTTTGGAGGGACTTACATCTATCGGTTCGTCTATTTGCATAACATAATAAATCGAACTGTTAAGCTGGATTTATGGTTAGACGGACTGTAAACGTAGACGCACTGTATACGTAACGACGGGCTGTAAATATTATTAAATTTATAAATCGACGGAACGGAATTTTTGCGCATGGGTAGAGGTGATGAATGACATTCAACATAACCTACAAACTATACGAATCATAAACACCCTGTGTTGGTTTGGATTCGTATTATATTCTAAATATTTATCTATGCTTCGTTTTTCGTGTCACAATGGATTATGAACTACATACATACATACATACAGGTATGCTACTTGATGCCGTGGGACTGTTGTTGCAGTAGCATTGGAAAAGTATCGATAGACTCGAAGAACAATAATTAGGCGACCAAGGCGTTATAAAACAAGACCCGTAAACCTTAACAGAAAAGTAGAGAATGCCTGCAATAATAAAAGATGAAGACTGCTGATCCAGATAAATTTTTTGAGTTACGCGAATGACTGTTCCAGTATTCAATGAATTATTAGGTCTTGTAAAAAACATCACACATAATTCTTTATTTTGATTGGCCGGACGCAAGAAACGCACTATAAAAGATGAAAGTTGACCAAGTCTTCCGTTCCAGTCCGTTTCATTTACGTTACGTCATGCGTTTACGTTCATTTATAAACAAGAGTACATAAATTCTATAGTTAATCTTTTTGCAGTGCGTCTACATTTACAGTCCTTCTAACTATAAATCCAGCATTACTCTTAGCCTCAGTAGTGAAACAAATTAAAACGCCTATATATTAAAAACCACACAATTTCAAAACACGACATTATTGAATAATAAAACACCGATAACAATAACTGAATACTACTCTGCTAGACTGCTTGGAGGGTTTTATAGCCGATCGACCAATAGAGCAGTAGTTTTTGCAAATCACGTACGGATCACGCAACGATCATTGTTTATTTATTCCCACTGAATTGCGGATTCGAATTTAGTGTAGAAACTGTAACTGTTGAAATTTTATTCCACTCTAAGTTGATGAAAGGACCAATCTGAATAGAGTGGTGAATTTTCAGTTCTTCAGAGTGTGAAATTAGAGCGACGACTAATACTTTCCTGAGAGTTTACTGTAGAAACTGTAACGTGTTCACTTAGAGTTGAAATTTAATTCCACTCTAAGTTGATGAAAGGACCAATCTGAATAGAGGGGTAAATTTTCAGTTCTTCATAGTGTCAAATTAGAGCGATCCGGACGACTCATACTTTCACTAGGAGTTTATAATGTATTAAATGAAATAATATTGGTATTTCAGCCGTATATTTTTTCAATTCTCGTTCAGACCCTAGAATGTGTCGAATTCATAGGCCCTTTTTGCATTGGGCTATTGCTAATTGTGTCATAACATCACGTAAAACAATCAAATTTACAGTTAAAAGACTAACCATTTTCGACATACCGAATACATATTTATTAGGAGTGTATCACATAACATATTAAAGGCCGGGCCACATATGCGCGTTGGCGGCAGCGGACGCGGTGGAGTTCGCGGTGACGTTCAGACGTGACACGTACGATCAAATATCAAAGAGTTGAGGGGACAAGAGAAATCATTAACCCTATTCATGAATGAAATAGTAAAATCCTTTCAAAATCCTCCAAATTTTTTTAGATTTCATTCATAAAATCAGAGTCTGGTTTAGGATGGGTTTAGCCAATTAGGAGTCGGGAAAGCCTGTCATGTGACATCAAGTGTCAGGGATCGTACACGAGGAAACGCTTCGGGTGTTTTCGCCTAAAAAAATGTAGGAAATATCAAGGTTTTCGAATGGGATGAAATATTAAGAGAACATGTTTTATTTTAGACATAATACATCCAACAGGCCTAAGCCCAATAAGAGGAGTATATAATAATTAACAATTTGAAGTGAATAGTAAATCAGGCGTAAATGAAAAAAGGAACAGATAATAACAAAATCATAACAAAAAGATGCCTAGCTAGAGGTCATTCAAGAGAGTGAAGGTTAGAATAAATAGAAAAGGTGATAACTTAGAATAAAGTAAAGTACAGATGCACGAAGGAGATACAAGTAAAAAATTCAAAGTGTATATATGGCGAAGCTAATTTGGAATAAGTTTATACAGTTGCTTTCTAAATTCATTCAAGTTAGAAAAGAAGATGTCTACAGAGGGTACATTGTTGAGGCTTCTACACATAGTTGAGATTGGACTATTGTAGTGATGCTGTGAATTTGGCATGTCGATTCGAAAAGACAAGTGTGACCTTGATGAAGTACGTGGAGTATTGAAATTTAATAGTGATAATAGAGATGTTGAGTCAACTTGGTTATTTATCAGTTTGTATACAAATATGATATTTGCTATTTCTCTACGTTTTCTCAGGCTAACAAAATTGAATTCTTCCAATAGTAAATCGTATTCGTAGTGATAAATTGGATAAGTGTGGTGTTTCTTGTAGAATAGGAATTTAAGAAATTTCTTTTGAACTGATTCAATAGCTGATATGTATTTGACGTGGCTAGGGTTCCATACTACATTACAATATTCAAGTTTGCTGCGAACTGAACAGTAGTAGATAGAGGAAATAGCCCTGAGATTTGAAAATTCTTTACAATTACGTATTAAAAAACCCAGGGTTCTTCTAGCATTGTTTATTATTTTTTCAATGTGCTGATTAAACGTAAGTTTGGTATCAAAGACCTAAGTCTTTGCATTCATTCACTCGTCTTAGGATACCATCGCCGATTCTATAGTCATATATAACGGGAGAAACTTTTCTGGAATAGCTCATGATTTTGCATTTATCAACATTCAAATATAACTTATTCGCCGAGCACCAGTCCGATAAGAGATTTAAATCGTGCTGGAGACGAAAGCAATCGGTAGTATCTGAGATTTCTGTATATATTTTCATATCATCAGCAAAGAGTAGTTCACTCGACTGAAAAGTAGTACATATTTCATCGATTAATATTAGGAATAGGAGTGGCCCTAAGTTCGATCCCTGTGGTACTCCTGAGTAAGCTACGAAATTGGAAGATTTCACACCTTCATATTCAACAAATAGTTGTCTATCGCTCAAGTAGGATTTCAATAGATGCTGAATCTTGGGCGAGAGACCAAAAGCTCCCAATTTTAACAATAGCTGATTGTGGGATACTGTATCAAACGCTTTACTGAAATCAGTATATACAACATCAATTTGGCGACGATTATCAAGGGAATTAGATATGAACTGCGTAAACGTGCAAAGGTTAGATACAGTGCTACGTGATTTCATAAAACCATGTTGGAAATCTGACAGGGATTTACTCACATGTAAATAGATGAGATCGAAAAGAATAATTTCGAGTAATTTTGAGAAACCAGAAATTAAGGCTATTGGTCTATAGTTTCGAATGTCTCCTATTTTTCCTGATTTGAAGACAGGACAAATACGGGATTGTTTCCATATGGCGGGAAAAGTTTCGGTATTCAGGATGAGGTTATAAATAAAAAGTAGAGGCCTACATAGCACTTTCACCTGGGATTTAATTAGTCTAACGGGGACATTGTCAGGACCGCACGTCAATTTGTTTTTTAGCTTTTTTGCCGCCGTTAGAATGAGTTCCTCGCTGATTTTATTAATATGTAAATAATGACTGGAACTGATATCGCATTCGGGAAAGGTACGTTCATTTTAGAGAGGAGAATCATGGACATATGCATTGCTGAAGTGTTCAGCAAAGGCGTTGACTATAGATTCGGATGATGTAAGCTTTTCATCATTGATGAACATAAGTCCAGGGATACGAGTTTTATTTTTTTTGGTGTTGATGAATGACCAAAACTCACGGGGATTACTAGTCAGGCTATTTTCTGATTTTTTAATGAACTCTGAGTAAGCAAGGTCTATTTCAGTTTTAATGATACGCCGGAGGTGTTTATAACGTTCCAAGTAAAAATTATATTTGCACTTTCTGTACATTTTGTGGTAGTGATTTTTTTTTAAATATTATTGATAATGTTTTTGGTGAACCACGTTGGGTATTTGCGAGTATTATTAATCACTAAAGGGGTGCACTGACAAATTACACTTTGTAAGGTAGCATTGAACTCAGCTATATCAACATCGGAGATAGATTCTAAATAATTCCAGTTAATTTCGCTCATTTTTTGGGAAAACTTATGGATGTTAATTTTACGGAAATTGTAACGTTTAGCATCTGATATAAATACCTTCTCAGTTTCACAATCAATTTCCAAATTCACAGCAAGACTAGGGTGGTGGACATCAAGTTCAACCAACGGATCAGAGTCAAGTAGCACTTTGCAATCCATATTCTCGGGTGACATAACAAGATCTAAAATTCTACCATTTACATTTTCTATGAAATTGTTCTGTATTAATTTACAATAACTAATGAATGAGTTAAATTTGAGAATTAAATTAGATGATTCATTGGTTTCATAATATTGCTGTGATTCAGTAATATTGAAATCTCCTAAAACTATTGATTTATTGATACAATCCAAATTTTCCAGAAATTCAAACAATTCGTCATATTCCGCAAGGGTAGTTCCTGGAGGAATATAAATTACTAGTATAAAAATTGGTGCATTTTTAACAATTATTTTCACACATACGATATCGATAGACTGAATGGGACAGTTTATTTGACAACATTCCGATTCATGAAAGTCACTATCCACAGCAAGAAGGACACCACCACCTCTGGTACCATAAGATCTGTCTTTACGATATACCACATAGTTGTTGGGAAATAATTCGGAATTAAAGACACCGTCCCTTAACCAGCTTTCTGTAATAGCAATAATTTTGTGTTCACTTGCCAGAACACTTTTAAGGAATTTGTGTGTTTTCGAATTGAGACCATTGCAATTTTGATAGTATATTGAGGTGGTCATATTACTGATTACATTTGGCGGATTGGATGTCCAGACTGGTTTTTTTTAATCATGGGGATGCCGTTTCTGTAGAAGATATATGATCCTTCGGCGCCATTGTTGCGCAAGACATTCAGCTCGTTCCAAATTTGCTGGTTATATTCTCTTTGATGTATGGTTAGATCCGGTTTTATTTGTATTTTTTCATACGCATTTATGTCTAATAATGTTTTCCTCTGCTTTACCATCATCAAGGCATGGGTCTTAGAGATGAAACTTATTTTTATTGGACGAGACTTGTTGACTTGTTGGCGTCCAAGGCGATTAATTTGGAAACTGTTGACATCCAAGTTTGGGATGATTTTATTACAAATGGTGTTTACGAAAACTGTTAAATCAGGAGTATCTTCAGGAACACCAAACAGTAACACATTATTCTCTCTTTGTCTTATCTCGTTGACTTCTGATACAACCTGTATAATAGAAAAATCGAATTAAACGGTTTTCTTCACATAAAGGATTCAATATAAAATTGAACCAGAAAATGGTAGATCTCAGGTGAAAAACAACTACTTTCCTGGCAAATACCACGCAGAACGTTGAATGATATTCACCTGAAAATCCATGCATACTTCCATATAATATCAATGGACATTGAATGCAAATGTTTCTTTCTGATAAGCTCGATTATGTTTAATTTATGTCGTGTTCACCTGACAATCCGCATACCGGTTTCAGGCTTCTTGGCCCTCATCAGTACGGAGTAGTCAACCAGCCAAAGGTCCAAAGAACTCTGGCTGAAGTGAGACACAACGTAAACAAACCATCATCGAGCTTGTAACACCTATAGGTACGCCGGAAAAGATAAACTTTAACTGGCGGTACCTAGTGACAGAAAGAAACACTCCGAAAATCTCCCACCTCGATAGGTTTCTTAATAAAAGATTCCTTCTCAGTAGGAGTGGCAAGCCCGTCTAGCATATAGTGAAAGATACTGATGAGATACTGATGAGGGCCAAGAAGCCTGAAACCGGTATGCGGATTGTCAGGTGAACACGACATAAATTAAACATAATCGAGCTTATCAGAAAGAAACATTTGCATTCAATGTCCATTGATATTATATGGAAGTATGCATGGATTTTCGGGTGAATATCATTCAACGTTCTGCGTGGTATTTGCCAGGAAAGTAGTTGTTTTTCACCTGAGATCTATCATTTTCTGGTTCAATTTTATATTGAATCCTTTATGTGAAGAAAACCGTTTAATTCGATTTTTCTATTCATTCCACTTCACATGGCACTTATCTAACCTGTATAATATTCGGAGATTCCTTGTTCTCATTTATATAGGCATGAAATTGAATCGATAAATTGACACAATTGAAATTTGAACATTTCATGATTTATAAATGATTGTTTTAGTCTTGAGAATGCGTAGAAGAGTTTCACTTATTGACGATGGATATATAATATGGACTCCATTTTTGTTGGGCAGGTTAGGTTAGGTCAATTTATTTATATTGAATTATGAAATTCTTAAAAAGGACTGGATCACTGAATCTGCAATTGACGATCGAACTAAAAAGGTCTACATTCGATTGTAACTATTCAAAGGATTCAGATACATACATTATTACATTTTTTATGGTTCTTGCTAAGTTCTTCATGACAAGCTACCTATTCCATGGATACTTCACTAGGATTGACGAAAATGTGATGAAGAAAACAGGTTATTGTTGAGTGTAGTGATTTATATACCAGACAAGTTAATGCATACCAAAAAAACCCACAAGGGGCTGTGTTTTTGTCACTATATGACAGCGGCAAAACTTCGCCCTAAGTTTTCCAGGGACAAAATGGAACCTAACTTTTAAAACGGTCTAATTCTAGTACGTCTAGCAGAGTTGCTAAGGACCGATGACGGTTCTAAATGACCTAATATATAAATTAAATATGTATTCATTAAATTGTACCGAATTACCCTCTAGCTTTTTTTTTATCGAAGTAAACTTAACATTTATAATTCAAGTTTCACTATAGTTCTCGGACTGTGTGTACCGAGTAGTGTGAATATTTTTTTATTAAAGGATCTGCAATTGTAGCTGTATGAATTATGTAAATGTACTTTCAAGCTTATTTATTATCACAAAACATAGTTTAAAATTGTTCATCATAGAACATGCACCTCATATGCGAAAATTAAAAGAGAGGCATTACAAAATATTCTGAAGTGGTTTTTTTTCTAATAATTGGGAATTACCCTTGCCATCAACGCAACAGCCTCATTTGCTAAAACAAACTTCTCCACTCTTCACATGAAAAATTAATTTTTATTTTATGAACCCATTGATTTTTTCTAAAATAAAGTAAAGAAAATAAAATTTTGAATTCAACAACTTTCGATAAAAACTTACCAACGGTTCCTATGATGTTGCAATTCTAGTTGTTCTTCTTCATTGGCGGCTGCCAGAAGCAATACTTCCTCTTCAAAATCCATTGTTCATGAGTATTTATTTAAAAATTGATGTTTTGATAGAGCAATACCGCATATGTTACCGCTTATGTATGTGTTTAGTGATTACCACCGCGCATATGTGGCCCGGCCTTAAAGCGATCATTTAAAAAACGGTTGAAAAAGCAAACAGACCAAACCGTTGAAACGTAGATGATGATAATCTATACAGAGTGGGCCATTGAAAACGAAACAGCGGCTCTGTAGGTCGGCAGAACCGAATTATATGAAAACGCTCGGACACGTCAACTACATTTTCGGGGGGGACATCGTTCGCGATGAAATTCACCCGAAATACATTCCATCCGTCGGAGCTGTGACCGCCACCCCTAAATTTTCAAATGGCAACATATGGCAAGTGATACCTCATTTGAAAGGTATTTTCTTTCTTAATATCAAACAACAAAAATAAATTAATTCTATCAATTCGTTTTCGAGATATAGGAACTTGAAGTTGGGATATAACTTTTTATTCACTCAATCAATAAAAACAAAATCTGATAAAGCAATTGTCGCAATAATTAATATTGTCAATGTACTAAATGTTCAAACTGTCTACCACCCATTTCCATACAACAGTACAAGTTCTGTTCAAAACGACACCTCACATTTCGTAGCATTTCCGGCGTTATTCGACGGCATTCTTCAATAATTCTCCTTCGTAAATCTTCCAGAGATTCTGGTTCGGTTGCAAAGATTTTGTTTTTCAAGTGACCCCACAGGAAAAAGTCGAGTGGGGTTAAATCTGGTCTGTCTGGCCACTCTATAGAGCCTTTTCTTCCAATCCAACTTCCAGGAAACATTCTATCCAAAAACGCCCTAACAGGCTGTGCATAATGTGGAGGGGCCCCGTCTCGTTGAAATATCAAGTGGTCTTCATGGTAACGATCGTCATTTTCAATGATGTCTATTAATTGTGGATAAACAAATTCATTCAATAATTCCAAATAAGTTTCTCCTGTCAGGTTACCGTCGAGAAATACTGGTCCAATCAAACGGTCCCCAAAAATACCGGCCCAGACATTGAGTTTTTGGGGAGTTTGAGTATGGATTCGTGGAAAACATGTGGATTGGCATCTGACCAATGACGACAATTATGACGATTCACAGTCGAATTCAAAAATAATGTAGACTCATCAGAAAAGCAGATTTTGAAAAGGAAATTCTCATCAGCATCTATTCTCGTAGTCATAATTTCACAAAATTCCTGTCGCCTATCAAAACCATCTTCATTCAATTGGTGTACCAAATGTATTTTGTAGGGGAGGAATTTATGATGTTTCAGGATTCGGCGGATACTGGTTTTACTGATATTGGTAACATTAGCCAATTTCCTTGTGCCCAATGTTGGGTCTGCATGAACGTGTCCTAAAAGTGCAACTTCAACAGCTTCATTTCTCAATGATGGAAATTCACGTTCTGGGTCTCGTTTCTTGTTGGCTACTGATCCAGTTTGACGAAATTTTTGCACTAATTCTAGAACGTATTTTCTAGCAACAAGTTTACCGGATGCGTTTCATTGAACAAATTAGCTGTACGGTTACCGCACTCATCATTCTTAAAAAAAATTGTTATTATTTCAACTCTTTCCGCGATCGTATACACCATTATTGCGGAAAGATATTCAGCAGCTTTAGTCAAGTAATTCACTCTAATGTCGTTCAATCAAAGATCAGTTTGACACTGATAGACGTCCCACAATTGCGATTTGGCGAAAAAAATTATCTCATACATGTTTTTGTTGTACTCGCATTTGAGTCGAATTCGAGAAAACGTCTTTTTATCGATTCTTAAGAACCTTAAATTTTTTTCGATCAAGTAAATGAGGATGAAATAAAAATTTGAAACGGAATTGCATGTTATTTGTTGGTAAACAGTTAGATCATTTAATTCCTTGACAATGATAATTATCTTCAAACAGTTGCATTGTTAGATGTTATTTTTATTGATTGAATGAATAAAGAGTGATTTCCCAACTTCAAGTTCCTATATCTCGAAAACGAATCGATAGAATTAATTTATTTTTGTTGTTTGATATTAAGAAGGAAAATACCTTCCAAATGAGGTATCACTTGCATATGTTGCCATTAAAAATTTAGGGGTGGCGGTCACAACTCCGAGGGATGGAATGTATTTCGGGTGAATTTTATCGCGAACGATGTCCCCCTCGAAAATGTAGTTGACGTGTCCGAGCGTTTTTATATAATTCGGTTCTGCCGACCTACAAATCAAATCAAATATGCTTTAATATCGAAAGAATTAAATTCTCATTGACAAAGCTAAAAGGTAATTATAAAATAGTTATAAGCATTTAAAATATAAAAGAGTACAAACTTATAAAAAAATATATACACATACATGCATATATACATACATGAATACAGTCACAATAACGCCAGGATCAATTAATAGTCCTAATCGCATACTAAAAAATTTTTGTAATATAACATGTACACGTTGTATATAAACAGACACATATTTAAAGCTAAATTAAAATTACAATTTGAAATCAAATACTTAAAATACATTGTCATAAAATTCTTTCAAATTATAATATGCTCTATCTAGCAGTAACTCCTTGACAGCCATCCTGAATCTATTATGTGCCACCAAAGAACGAATATGTGAAGGCAGGTGGTTAAACATTTTCTTTTCATTATAAATTATTGACCCCTTTACCAAGGAGCTTCTGGGAATTGGTAGGGATACTGTGAAGTTATGACTCCTCGTCTTGTAAGTTGACAGAGATTGGATATTATTGTAAAATTTTTTGTGGATTAAACATACACTTTCCAGAATAAAGATACATGTCAATGTTAATATTTTTTGAGCAATAAACAAGGGTTTGCATGAATCTCTGGGTTTCGCTTTACAAAGGTATCACACAGCCCTCTTTTGTAAAACGAACACCGAGTTCAGTAGAAATTGAGAGCTATTCCCCCAAAAACAAATTCCCTATCTCAATGAGTCAATCAGAGCAAAATAAGTTGCTCTCGCTGCAGATGTATTTAATTCTGATGATATGACCCTTACTGCAAAACAACCTGATGACAATTTTTTGCATACAGTACTGATAAGAGTATTGAAAGACAGACTGTTATACACATGGAGTCCCAAAAACTTGGCTGATGGTTTAGTACTTATTCTCGAGTTCCCTAAGATTATGTCATTCAGAGTGCATCTGAAGGTTACAATGCATGTTTTTGAGACATTGAATGATGATTTATTGGAATCACACCAGTTTTTCACCAGGGATATGTCTGTAGCTATGTGTTTATTCAGTTAATCACTGTTGTTGCCAGAGCCGCTGTTTCGTTTCCAATGGCCCGCTCTGTATATACATCGATCGTATGTTTTTGAGACATTGAATCATGATTTATTGGAATCACACCAGTTTTTCACCAGGGATATGTCTGTATAGTTATTCTAATCCCAATTGGAACGGCAATAAAAATGAGAGCACAACGAGGAGTGTTCATATGCACTGCCCGGCAAATGGGAAATGTATATACTACCAGTGTTTTTACTTTCAAAGCGTTCCTGGTACAATCATAAAAAAGTTCAGTCGTGTGGAAGAGAATGCCTTCTCGAAACTTTTTATGTCGGTCCAATTGGGATTAGAAATACTATAGCTATGTGTTTATTCAGTTAATCACTGTTGTTGCCAGAGCCGCTGTTTCGTTTTCAATGGCCCACTCTGTATATACATCGATCGTATCGTTATCATTTGAAAATTATAATTATAAATGATGCACTAGGCCCTTTTTCATATTGTATTCATTATCACTAGCGTCAATCACCATTGGAATTGATTTCTAAAGTGAGCTTATAATGGTAATTAACTACTACGCGTGAACCAATGATAGTCACATATAAATTCCCGAATACAAAAAGGCAAACCTGAACGGATAAGGGTCCAATGATACCACCTGTTGCGGTTTTTTCAGTCATACCCGGCCGGTCGCGTATTATGGGGCAACATATTGCGACCGAAACGCACAGGTGTATGGTAATGAAGTCTTTCGGATTTGCTTTTCAAATGAGAAATAAAGCTTTTCTCTTGCACGGTGGTAGTGGTGGTACATCGATTACTTGGGAAAGCTACGTCGCGCATTCGGATCGTATGAATTTTAATGCGCACGGCATTATTTGATGCAAATTTTATGGGAACGAAGATTTAGCGATGTTTGTTTGGATTTGAGCTGTAGACGGCTCACTTTGATTGAAATCCGATAGACTTTGTGAATATTTGATCTAGAGATTGGGATAACATCGATAATTTTCGGTTACTTTTTGGGATGCGGGGTATTTTGTGAAAGTTTATTTACAGTTTTCAGGCTTACATAAAGCCAATATCGCTGTTTTATTAAAATATAGGAATTATTCAATGTGTGAACAAATTGACTCGACGAACTTTACAGAGCTCACCTCTACCTATACATATATAACACATTGCTCAACGTATATTCTCAAGAAAAGAGAAACCCGATATTATATGTATTCAAGAACATTGGTGCTCAGGAGACAATATAAATTTGATGAATTTTTCTGACTATTCGTTGATTACAAGCTATTGCAGAAATACAAAAATACATGGTGGCACCATGATATATGTGAAAAGTCAATAGAGTGGTGCAATTTCCGCAGTAGTAAATTTCCTCAGGAAGAGACTTTCGAGTCGAAACCTTATGTCAAATGTCATTTTTTTAAACAATTGAAATTAAAATTGTTTTTTATTTTACCTCGTGGATAAATGAGATTCGGTCGAGGCTATTCACAATGAGTCGCACATAACAGAAAAACATAATTTTTTCTGAAAAATTATTTTTTGTGTCATTTATTGATGAATTAATTCAGTCACATCACATTTTGATCAAAAAAATTTGTTTTCCAAATGAAACCCATATGGGCCACCTACATGTCTCTCTAGAACATTCATTAAGGAAAAAAATGACATATCATTTTTGTATTTCGGTGCAGTAACAAATTGTATACATTCAAAAATCTTCAACTAGTTCATGAGTTTCCTTGCAGTTCGAATAATTTTTCAACTTAGTAAGCTGTGGAAAACAACATTTCTGAATCTTGTCAACTAATTGTGTTTCGCTGTCATCTTTCATCTCAACTCTCGAAAATTAGTTAACTTCCGGGAATTAGTTTAGTAGAAATGTAAAATCAAAATTATAGGTTCACAATAAGTGAACAGGTTGATACGTTATTAATTTACGGAGAATCTCTTGAAAACATTGTAGCCGCTTGTCAGTTATACGCTGAACGATACCCACACAGAAGACACCCACAAAGAACCTTTTTCAAAAATGTGGAGAGAAGATTCCGAAAAGAACCCAACAATGGAGAAGATGATCGCAAGTGAGGAGACAGAAATGAATGTTTTGCTTATGTCGATTTTGATCCAACCGCTTCGACACGGGAATTGGAATACCAATGCAATGTCAGTCGAGAAAACGCTAGAAGAATTTAAAAAAAACACCATTATCGTGCTTATAAGTATAACTTACACAATTAGTAGACAATATTTAGAAATGTTGTTTTCCACAGCTTACTAAGTTAAAAAGTTATTCGAACTGCCAGAAAACTCATGAACTAGTTGAAGATTTTTGAATTTATACAATTTGTTACTGCACCGAAATACAAAAATGATATGTATTTTTTTTCCTTAATGAATGTTCTAGAGAGACAGGTAGGTGGCCCATAGGGGTTTCATTTGAAAAAAATGAATTTTTTATCAAAATGTGATGTGACCAGTAAGTGACACAAAAAATAATTTTTCAGAAAAAAATAAGTTTTTCTGTTATTTGCGACTTATTGTGAATAGCTTCGACCAAATCTCATTCATCCACGAGGTAAAATAAAAAAACCATTTTAATTTCAATTGTTGAAAAAAAATTACATTTGACATAAGGTTTGGACCTGTTTTGACCTGTTGAACTTGAATATGTAAAAATGTACAGGGTGTTCTATTTGAAAAAACAAAGTTACTGGCATTTCCAAAAAAACCGGAAGTCCGCCATATTGGATTGTAATGTAATCAAATCCGAAATGGTTGCTTATTTAACTGTACCAAATTCAAGAAAAATCCGTTCACGAATGCAGAAGTTACAGGGGTGGCCCGATATCCTGTGTCACCCGGTATAGGAGACTCCCGATAGCGATTTCAACCTGTTTTTGGAGAAAGGGTATGAACTTCTGATAAAGTTGCCTCTTATATTCGAAACTATATATCTATGTGGGGATATCAATGTAGATTATTTGACGAACACAACTGGAAAAAAATTGCTAGATGAATTTCTCACATTCCTGAATTTGAACATATGTGCTCCAAACGAACCCTCTAAAATATCTAAAACAAAATCGATAGTATAATGATAATATAAATGAAAAGTATAACAATATAAAATAAATACAAATGTAAAATAAATCAAGATGTAATAAATTCAACTTTGTGTGCCCTCTTGCTCATAGAAGAGCACGTACCCTTCTCCACTAATTAGGGATTTTGAGGATATCGGTGACACCCTTGAATCATTGTATTTGTGCCACGTGTCCGCGTATGGGTGCCTACAATAGGCCGTATAGTGTCCGGAATATGTCGTTCCACTATGATTGCACATAGCATAGAGGTTGTATCGATACGGGGCCACGTTGTCTGCTGCATAATTGGACATGTCCAATCCTTCCAAAGGGAAATCGATGATGACTTTTAATTTTCTTCCGAGTCTCTCCAACGTCGAAAATCGCTTCAAATGAATTACTAGTATTTTAGGTAATTTTTGTATAGACAAAGACTCCAGACATTGTGAAAGTCTGAGCTGCTCTGTTCTCTGTGGAATCGGCAGTGAGAGATCCCAGAAAGGATCAACGGTAATAGAGCAATGCCCACAAAAAGTACATTTTAATGTCGATTCCAATTGGCCAACAAAGTTATCTGCAATCATTGAGTTGTCCATTCTTGGAAATCGCCAGCATGCCTCTTTGGCTTTATCGTTCATTTTTCCATCAATTTATGTCAATACCAGTTGGGGCTCTAGTGTAAATATTTTCACGTCTTCATGAAGGCCTTCGGGGAGGTATATTAGAATCTCCTGTGCACCCTGTTGGGCATAACCCATAAAACGTGGAGCAAATGAAATTAAGGATGGAAATGAATCCTATACTACTCAACCAAATATAGGAGACCAGCTGGCTATTATTACTACATTGAAACCACCCTTAAAAATATCTGGGGGGAACGAAAATACTTGATATGATAACAATAGAAATACATCTGATACTTTTTTAAATATGGCAAAGCAATATCTATCACTTGTTGGTTTCGGAAATATTTATGAGGTAGGCCCTGACATAAACCAAGCGTGCAATTAATTCATATCGAGTATTATATAATTTTGTTATCGAAGCAAACTGTCCGCTAAACAAGTACGGAAAAAGTATGGGTAACAGAAAAAATCAAAAAAGAAAGCAAAAACTCAAAAGCAATGTTCAAGAGAAAGAAAAAAAAGAACTAATAAAACGAGGAAAAAAAAAAAACAAGAGTAATAACAAAAAATGTTAATCTGAATATAGAAGATGTAAACGTAACCCAACCGAAAGAAGTAGCAGTGTGCTTTGCTTCTCATTTCTCTCAAAACACACCAAAGAAATTAGACGAACAATTTGGCAAACATAAATCAACAGAATGTATTGTACCAACAAGAAATATCGGACAGAGCATTTATTTTCGAAATGTCAGTAGCCAAGAAATACTTACCTTTGTTTCCTAACATAAAAACAAAAAAGTACAGGAGACGATAAAATAAGCGTTAAAATAATAAAAACTCTAAAGGAAATTATAGTTGAACCTCTAGCCTACTTGATTAACTTGTCATTTGATACAGGTGTATTTCCATCCAACCTGAAACTGGGCAAAGTTATACCCATATATAAAAAAAACGAGCACACGATAACTATAGACAGGTTTACCGATATATCTAGTGAATCGGATGTGCTGATTGATTTCTTCTACCAATGAGAGCGGCTTCATATTTTTGGGGTCGTATGTATAGTTTACGTACTTAATCTAGATTTTCTGATCACAAAACTCTATTTCAGGCTCAGTTTCATTCTCTGTTGATTAACGACAATATACATTAACCGAAATGGAAAGTTAATTTGAATGTGTTCTGTCAATGTATTTCTTGAAGTTTTTTCCATTCTAGATGATAAAAATGAAGTAAAAAGATGATTCGTTGTTTTTCACTGGATACCGTAGGACCAGTGAGGTCAAACCTACTTACCTACCTACTGAATCAGTGGTATGAATTGTTATAATGTTTCATATTTTCTGCATATCTAAGTATGTCTTTTTTCGAACATTGTATCAAACAACTTGAGAAGGCATAAAACTAAAGATTCTGATAATATGATTAATTGTATTCCAATTCTAATTTTTAATTTGCCGAATGGTTTTTTCATGAGAAACGGATTCAGTTAATTATTGTAATGCTCCTTTACTTCGTCGACCCTGTTCCTGGGGTCAACGTGAAATTTTCGATATTCATTTCCTTCAACTAGGAGGAAACTTACAATATTTGGATCTTAAAATACATAAATTTGACAGCGCAAAGGTAATATGATTTGACATTTGAATAATATTCGAATTCGTGTATGTTCTGTTGTCTATACCGCAATTATACATTAATGGACCAAATCGACCATTTAAAGGTCATTAAAAGTCGATTTCGGTGAATATTTAGTTGCATATATCACAAATATATATTAAAAAAGAAATTGAAGGTTAATAGGCGTCATTAACGATCTATTTCGTGTTAGATTAAACATACTTGTTGATACGAAATCGCCGGAAAAATTAATTAAATGTTTTTGCTCTGTCTGTCACCCATCTTTGGAATGGCTGTTTTTCTTTTGTGGTGTTCGACTCTGGTTCCAAGAGATGATCCTGATTTACATCTTTGATTGTGGCGACTTGGTCTAATTCAGTTTATTTTACAGGAGAATGTGGTACTGGCACCGAATATTTGGTGAATTTTCCCACGAAGTCTTTTATTGCCACATAGCTTCAACCATTTTGAACAAATCACGGCTTTTGATAGATTTGGAAAACGGATAAAAAAAAATGTTTTTATCTCTGTCATATCTTTGAGTAGGTTTTACGTTCTCTATATAAACATTACTTGGCCATTATTGCTTTCGCACACTATATCTTCTACTTTCCACTATGATCAACAAAATGTTTTTTACGCCAAAATCCAAACAATATGTCAAATTTATGGAAGTACCAACAACGAAATAAAAAAACCATTAAAAATTTTCATTGTTCCGATTGTAATATCTCGTTTATTTTAGATCCAGGGAAATTCTTAATGCATAACTCGATTAGATGAATCCTTTGCTGGGTAATATAGATAACAAGCGTCAAATCAGAGTTTCCTAGTTTACACCCGAAAAATCAAGGTTGGCAACCTTGTGGAGAAGTCTTCCATTTAAAATACACATCTCGCGCATTTGTATGAAAAACAGGACACACGACCTGAAAATAAAAATAAACTATTTTCAATGTATCCTCCTTTGGAAAGAGTTTTGTAAACTGTTCAATGAAAACTATATAGAAATACTGGTAATCACAACAACATATCTCACAAATAAAATTTTCTTATAATACACTTTTTTGAAAATGCATTTTTGTTACAGGTAAGCAACAATGTGACCCTATGGTTCAACTGAAATAACAGGTTTGTAATTATTTTATTTTCCCCAACAATCGCAAGATGCTTTGAAATCTTGAAGTGAATGCGTGAGGAAACTATTATTCCTCAGATAAGAATTATTAAGCACCTCGTTTAGCCGTTCACGCAAAAAACTTAGTTTTCATTTCTTGAACAGAGAAAAATAATAATAACAATTAGTCAACCCTATTCGAATGAAAAATTATAGTGTTAACAATTCAATTACCTTTTGAGAGATATTCTATTTCTTCTGATGAATATTCCTTTCGGTACTGAATACAGAAAAGGCTTGCCATAATTGTCCTGAATTTAAACTTTACGTGAAACTATCATATTACAAAAATTCTCAAAATACAATAAAACAGATCACTATTGTTATTATTAACAATGACTGTGGGACATCAGCATTCCATTCGTGTACGTTAAGTATGAGAAACTGACTCAGTTACTTATTGTATGGCTCCTTTACTTTGAATGTTCATATGACTCGACAAAAAGCTGCTGTTAAAGATTAAATAATAATACATACGTGAGTAGTTTTTTATAGAATTGGAATGCTAGAGATGGCCCACGTAATAGCCCAAAAAACTAATAACGTCAGAGCAATAAGTAAGGCATGACGTTAGCACCTTGAATATCCGGGTATTTCTCGATATTTATGAAAGGACGTTACAATTTGGGCTATATTCCTAGGACTGCAATACGCCATAAGTAGATGAACTATAATGATGGTAGCCTTAAACTATCGTAAAATTCTGGAAATTATCCCATTCAAATTATATATATATATATATATATATGAATATAAGAGTGATAATTTTAATGTCTGTGAATATATAGAAAATAGTAAGGAATTTGTGGCATTGCCGACAAATTAAAAAAAAAATCTTTGAGCAGGATTCGAACCCACGACCTTAAGATTACTAGTTTTATGCTCTACCAACTGAGCTATCGAAGATCCTGGATTCAACATCTGCATTTCGCGATACCGTTTTTCCCAGAATGTAATATTAGTTGTTGAAACATATATGTATATATGTATATGTGAAAATTCTAACATGTATATCAAAACTGACTTCTCATGAAAATAATCGAATTGAAATTCGTGTCGGGGATATTCAGTTCCAGGCAGGAAATAATATAAACCGGAATGAGTTTGATATTTTAACATCAGGGAATGATAAACAAACAATGAATCAACTGGAACGTCTTTCGCAGATCGATCTATCCGATTTAGCTTGGGCAATAATTACATTTATAGAGTTCCCCACATTAAAATGAGTAAACTGTATACACTCGAAAAGGGAAACATTCTCAATTGGATATTGATAAAAAGATTTTTCTGTGAATTGAAAAATCCACGATAAAAATGAAGTTATTTTTTGTGAATGTCTAACAGAAAACAACTACTTCCCTGGCTAAAGCCACAATCGACATTGAACTACATCTGATAGATATTCTGAAAAGACCCTAACTCGAAAGAAAAAATCTTAAATTGAAAATTTGTATTTTCTTTCAGATTTTCAATTCCAGTCTTAATTAAGAACTCATGAAGATGAATGAGGCAAAGAAGAATGTTTTCCAAAAAAGAGTACTCACCAGAAATCATTCGTAACATTGACGCAAGAGAGACATCGCATTCACTAGGTCTACATTTTTGTCGACGAAAATCTATTTCACGCTTCCACGATCATCAGGAAGCGTGAAATAGATTTTCGTCGACAAAATTGTATTGAAGACGTAGTGAATGCGATGTCTCTCTTGCGTCAATGTTACGAATGATTTCTGGTGAGTACTCTTTTTTGGAAAACATTCTTCTTTGCCTCATTCATCTTCCATGAGTTCTCAATTAAGACTGGAATAGAAAATCAAATAACTATCTGAATGAAAATACAAATTTTCAATTTCAGATTTTTTCTTTTGAGTTCGGGACTTTTCAGAATATCTATCAGATGTAGTTCAATGTCCAGCGTGGCTTTAGCCGGGAAAGTAGTTGTTTTCTGTTAGACATTAACAAAAAATAACTTCATTTGTATCGTGGATTTTTCTGTGAATTTATCAATATCCAATTTAGAATGTTTCCCTTTTCGACATGAATACCCCACAAGAGGTTATCTTGACGATGGAAGATAGTGACTAAAGTTTATCTTTCAGTCGCAGATGACTCCACATCTGATTTTATGAACATCCTGTTCATATTTTCAACAAATCAATGTATATACTCCTTTCCGTGCCCCGGTTTATTCCACACCTGAGAAGGTACTTCGAATTCCTAATAGAGGGAGCGTTAAAATGTATATTTTGCAATCTGATACCTACCCACCATATATAAAAAAAGAAATGGGCGGAAGGAAATCCACGATGTAATAATAATCAAACTGGGTTAGCAGGTCAGACGAATCCACGACCATGAAACACGAGATGCCAACAAAAAACATCTGCATCCGAGCGGTTACAATCTGTTTTCCAGTAATCTTAGTTTGTTTTCTTTCCGGAGGATTCCCAGGAATTAATTGTTTATTATTTTTTGCGGTTAACCTCACGCTAATCTGTTATTCAATTTATTCACACACCCTTTTGAATACCTGTTATCTAATAACAATTCAGCTTATTTATATGCAGTGCTCAGAACGGTGAAAGGTAATTAGTCACTTTTTTATTCTACCTGAGTTTGGATATTTCCACGGGCAGAGGTCTGGGTAATTATTTACTTCCGTATAATTATTATCAGCTGGGAGTGCCTGAGGTGCCGACTAAAAAGGTGCTCAAAAGTCCGCACACCCAAGAAAAATTTCATGTTTCACTTCACTAGCTTCACTTCTATTGTTAGTATTTTTTTCTGGGTAATCGTTTCAATTTTTTTCTATGTATTCACATGCTTTTGTATATTTTAATAATGATGATCTACATGTATTTCCATGTGCTCATATAGGTTAAATGATAACTTGTTTTTGTCTAACAACAAAGAAACATTCATCAACTCCTATTTTTCCAAATTAAAATATTCTTGTAGTATGTCATCTATGGAATACTAAAATAAAATTTGATCACGTTTATAAAACTGACACAGCCGTTTTGGCACAAACAATTGAAAATCATCCAGTATTTAATAACTATTCATTAACTATTTTCTAACACAAACCAAAATTTTCTAACTCAAGTGGTTAGCGAAAAAATAGTGTTGTGCTAGCTTAACTGTTAAGCTGGCACAACTATTTATAACTTTTCACCCAAAATAGGTATGGAATTGATCCAAATGCTCAGTTTTCTGACTTTTTACAAGCTCTCGAATAGTATAAAAATAATTTGAATTCGAGCGAATTTGAATGTTTTACGAAGGCCGAATTCGCATGCAGTACCTAAAATTCTCGAAAATTCCTACTTGGAATTAAGAATGATATTTTTTAGCAACAATCACCACATTTTCAGCGATTGCCAAGAATATGCGCGATGAATGATCAAGTATTTAACTGGACTAAAATATTATTCAGTGATCCAGTTAAATACTTGATAATCCATCGCGTATATCTGTTACATTGAAAAGATTAAAAAGTAATATAATTACATGAGATGTTCTCTTATTTCGCATCGAATTCCGAACCTTTACAACGCAATTTTCTACTCAAAAGATTCATTAATTTAAAATTTTCCCTTTGAGTTGCAGAATATTGATGCAGCAAAAACGAATTTGGGCATTTCGAATAACTATTTTGCCCTTTCCTGGCTCTAGAAAAATTTCTCTTCGGGTATTTCCTATCACAACTGATACTATTGTTGGAAAATGCATAATGAAAAACCAAATGCTCTTCATTTCAAGCGATTGTGCTGGAGTTATTAAATACTAGAGTGACGAAAACGCATTTCGATTCATTATTTTGCCATTTCCTGGCTCTAAAAAACTTTCTCTTTGGATATTTCATATCACAACTGTACTACTGTTGAAAAATGCATAACAAAACCATCAACTATATTTATTTTAAGCGATTGTGCCGGAGTTATTAAATATTAGGTTGACGAAAACTCATTTCGAATCACTATTTTGCCATTTCCTGGCTCTAAAAATATTTCTCTTCGAATATTTCCCATAAAAACTTTGACGAAATCTCATTTCGAATCATTATTTTGCCATTTCGTGACAATAGAAGATTTCGAATCACTATTTAAAATAAAAAAGAACAGTTTTATTATTTCAAGCGGTTGTGCTGAAGTAAGTATATCGACGAAAAGGCATTTTCAACAATAATACATATCTGGAATAAGATTATAGGCATATAGTTCCAGTCGACCAGCACAAAATATAACAGATTTACGCGATGGATTATCAAGTATTTAACTGGATCACTGAATAATGTTTTAGTACAGTTAAATACTTGATCATTCATCGCGCATATAGTTGGCAATCGCTGAAAATGTGGTGATTTTTGCTAAAAAATATCATTCTTAATTCCAAGTAGGAATTTTCGAGAATTTTAGGTACCGCATGCGAATTCGGCCCTTGTAAAACATTCAAATTCGTCGAATTCAAATTATTTTTGTGCCATTCGAGAGCTTGTAAAAAGTTAGAAAATTGAGCGTTTGAATCAATTCCATACCTATTTTGGGTAAAAAGTTATAAATAGTTGTGCCAGCTTAACAGTTAAGCTAGCACAACACCATTTTTTCGCTAACCACTTGAGTTAGAAAATTTTGGTTTGTGTTAGAAAATAGTTAATAAATAGTTATTAGATACTGGATTATTTTCAATTGATTGTGCCAAAACGGCTGTGTCAGTTTTATATACGTAATTTGATCGTCTCTTGAGCACAAATTCCACAAAGAGAAAAAAGTCGACACAACTGGGATGATACTTTGACATTAGCTATTTGTGTAGTAAGTGGAAAAATACACCATTTTTCCTCACAGATATTTTTTACCCTTTCATTTACACTAATTTGCCATATAATCTGGGATTAGGCTGGGATACCAATTCTTCTTCAGCGATTTAGGCTGATCAACATGTGCCTTATTTTCAAATTCGAGTTCGCCTTAAACGAACCGATTCGTAATTGCACCTAGAAACTTTTTGAAAATTCGAAAAAATTGCAAAAGTTATAAACAATTTGGTAAAAAAAGGGAGGGGTTCGTTTTTCAGGACTGACTCAAAAAAACTATTGCAGATATCGAAAATCGAGAAAATGATCGATTTGTTTAAAAATATGAACAGGATGTTCATAAAATCAGATGTGGAATCATCTGCGACTGAAAGATAAACTTGTCACTTCATTTTTATCGTGGATTTTTCAATTCAGAGAAAAATATTTCTAGTCAATATTCAATTGAGAATGTTTCCCTTTTCAAAACGAAAAGAAGATCTTTAAGTAGCAGGAAATTTCCTAAAAAAAATACTATTTTTTCCGGAATTCTACCACCAATATTCATAATTTTAATTGAGAGGTGAAAATAAGGCTAAAAACGGCTGATGTGGCTTCCGCGCGCACTTGAACGAAAAAATTTTTTTTGACCCATATAATTTGAATATTAAAGAACAAAAAAATTCGTACCGTTTGGATAAATGAATAAACAATAATTCGTCGGAAAAAAATCCGCATTTTTCTAATAGTTGTGCTTTTGTTAATGTTAATTAAGTTTTTTTATCACAAATTAGATATTAACATAAAAACCCTAATAATTTTCATACTAAAAACCTGAGATTTTTTCCACTTCTTGGACCTATTCTTTAAAGGCTCTAAAAAAGATCCCCGTTGGAATTTTTGATTTTTTTATTTTCCACTTTTTTATCAACAATTGAAGGCATTAGAAAAACTTGCCAATTTTTTTTAATATCCTTATTATTTCATTTCCTCATTGTTGATAACTAAATGAAAATCTTTTTTTTACTCCCATTGATTACATAATTGTTGTTTTTTGGGAATCTAATCATTGATGAAAATGCTGACTTTTAAGAAAAAATCGTTTCCTAAAAACAAATTATTGCCTAAAACGCATTTGTTAATAACCAATTATTTTTTCCTGCTAAATATCAAAATTATGGAACCGTTCTTTAAATCATTATTTTTATCGGTCTTTCATATTCTGAAAAAAAGGTTTATTTTTTATTCGTTCGTATAATAAATAATTTGTTTCAAACAATTTCCGCGCAATTGATTTGTTGAAAATATAAACAGGATGTTCATAAAATCAGATGTGGAATCATCTGCGACTGAAAGATAAACTTTAGGGCCTTTTCAGAATATCTATCAGATGTAGTTCAATTTCCAGCGTGGCTTTAGCCGGGGAAGTAGTTGTTTTCTCTCAGCCATTCACAAAAAGTAACTTCATTTTAATCGTGGATTTTTTAATTCACAAAAAAATCTTTCTATCAATATTCAATTGAGAATGTTTCCCTTTTCCGCGCAATATTTTTTTTTCAGATAACTAAAAAAGAAAAAAAAAAGATGTATGACTTCGTGATAATTTTTTTTTCTATTTTTGTAAAATTTTAAATTTTTTTGTTCTTAAAATTTATTAAAATTATATAAAAAGTAGATTTTTTTTATCACAAAGTCATATGTGGTTGTTTTTGTTTTTTTGTATGTGAAAAAAAATATTGCGCGGAAATCCATTTGTTTATAACAAATTGTTCATCACATAAAAAAAATTAAAATAAACCTTTTCATTCAGAATATAAATAGAAATAGAAAAGAACGGTTCCTTCACAACAACAAATGCGTTTTTAAGCAACAAAAAATTATTAGATTTCCAATTTTTTTAAATTTTCTCATAAACAATGCACTTGTTCATAACAATTATTCAAACAATAGGGGTAAAATATTTTTTTTTATATTTTCATGTAGTTTCTAACAATAAGAAAATGAAATGATCAGTATATTTCATAAAAAAATAAAAATTTGATAACTATATTTGAACTTTTCATTTTTAATGCCTTCAATTGTAAATAAAAAATGTGGAAAATCAAACTTTTTTAATTTTTCCAACGGGGATTTTTTTTAAAGTCTTCAAAGAATAGATCCATGAAGTGGAAAAAATATCAGGTTTTTAGTTTGCAAATTATGAGGGTGTTTTATGTTAATTTTCAACTTTCTGAAAATAAGTTAAATAACAAAAGCACAACTAACAGAAAAATTGCAGATATTTTTTTCTTCCATGGATTATTGTTTATTAGTGCATCCAAATGGTACAGCATTTATTTGTCCCTCAATTTAATCGGTTATTTTATTTTTGTTTAAGTGAACGAATGGTGCGGTACGTGAGGAAGCCACATCACCCGTTTTTAACCCTATTTTCACCTCATAATTAAAATTTTAAATATTGGTGGTAGAATTCCGGGAGGTAAGACTTTTCTTGAGGAAATTTCCTGCACATGAAGAATATTTTTTTCAGATATCTGCAATAGTTTTTGGGATATTCGCGAAAAACGAAACTTTTCTTTTTTACTAAATTGGTTATAACTTTTGCAATTTTTTCGAGCGGAACTTCAATTTTTTCAAAAAGTTGCTATATGCAATTACGAATCAAATGACACCTTGATCATAATTTTCGGTGAAGGCGAATGGAATTCGAAAAAAGTTGATCAGACGTTGATCAGACTAATTGTTGTGATTGTTTTGAGTGACATGACCTCTCGTATGAGCTTCTTTGAGTGAAACTTTGATTGCCTCATACTGGTGTGAATAATTGTCGGTACTGCTGTTGTAGCATGGAAAAGAGAGCTATACTATTAAGTATTCTCCTATCCCGACTATAAACATTATAGGAAAAGTATACCAGCAAAGAAACAACACGTCTCTGGGAAGTCCGAATTTCTGACAAATTATTTTACTGTGATGTCTTCACAACTTCTGGGTCATCATTTAATTGTAGATAAAAACCATGGCTGGAGACCAAGAAATTCCTCCGGAATGCATAATGGAAAATCACGTATTTTTAATTTAAAATATATCCTCATATCCCCAAAGGCGATTATAAAGTTATTCATTAGGTAAAATTTCAGCTGAAGTTCAGCAGGAAAATGTGTTCAAGATCTATGAACTTTCAAGGAAACATTTCAAATAAATATTCCCTAACTATAACCTAAAATACGTTAATATGGCCAGCGAGTAAAAAGTCGATAGATAGGTCAAATTCGTACTTCTTTTACATATTTTCCTACCAGTGGCTAATACTGTTTCCGTCATTAAATAAAAAATCAATAATTTTCACACATCCTAATGAGCACCCGTCATAAACTACAAATGAGACATATGTGAATATACTTCACCATTCCAACTAACTTGAGAAACTTCCACAGAAAAAAGTTTTCTCACATGAGTAAAATCAAAATTATCAAAGAAACTATAATTATTATGACTAGGAGTAACTTGATCCATGTTTATCTTCCTCTGATAATTATTTTCCGAACGCCATGCTTATATTCTCATTTGCTTTGCTCCCACGAATAATACAGTAACAGGTAGCAGGCACTATTGAGGATAATTCACTTATTCACAGCTTGGATCTATCTATTGGGCAGAATTCCTTGATATCCCTATTTTCGACTTATAAATTACTCCGATATGTTTTCCCTTCTTACGTTGAATTTACCTTCTCCAAATTGGAAGCCGACTTATTTGGAGGTCTCCAGAAAGTTCTACCTGAAGAACATACCAACACACTTTTCTGGTTCTAAGGTTGTTGAAGATGAACTGCAAAGTCCTCAGCTGGAAGGGGTTGTCACTAACCCCAACAGTCCAGCAGGAGCCTAGCGGGCAAAACCTTCACCACCCAAAAGATCAAATGGGCAATTAAGAGCTTCAAACTTTTTAAATCTGCCGGAAAGGACGGAATATTCCTCGCCTGACTATAAAATGGCCTTGAGGTAATAGAGCCCTTCTTGAAATGGCTGTTCAAGGCCAGATTCATTTTCGGTTACATACAAAAAGCCTGGAGAAAGGCTGCAGTGGTGTTCATACCAAAGTCTGGAAGACGCCCAGCAGACAAACCAAAGTCTTATCGGCCCATCAGTATCACCTCCTTTCTCCTGAAATAAGAATTGAAATCCTCTTGGACAGACCGCTTCACATTTCGCCTATCAAGAAGGCAAATCAACGATTAATGCTCTACAATGCTAGTTCAAAGCATTGGAAAGACACTCTTGGCCAGCACCTCACCTCACATGACTCCATCATCAGATCACTATAGGAAAGGTATATAACCACATTACTGAAAAGCAGAATTATTGTAGCTGCTCTCGGAGAGAAAACGGTCAGAATGACAGCGGAAAAAGATGTTCCCCAATGCGGGGTTCTATCGCCTGTGCTGCTGACCGTGGATAATCTGATAGTGAAGCTTTTTGAATCTGGAATTACGACTCAAGGTTACGCCCATGACCTAGTCCTCACTACTAGGGGCAAACATGACGAGATATTAACTTTATCGTGAAAAGTCATAGGACCTTTTTATTTGTATTTTAATGAAGAATATAAAAAAAAATTGTCCGGTTGCAAAATAACAATTCCTTGCAATTGTTTAAACCATTTCGGTTTAAACAATATGGCACGGGGTTGCCCCATGGCAACATGCATTTATATCACCAGCAGGGCAATTTAAAGAGGATCGTATAAAAAAAATTGAGGTGGAATAGTTTTCGGTACTCATGCGCCGATTCCTCCTAGTCTATCAGTGATTGGTTGATTTGGTATGGTTAGTGAGACTGTATTCTTTCTTGTCATGAAACGTTTGTATAAACGTGTAAACTTATAATATCGCAATAATAAAATTGATTCAGTGAAATCGATATATGAGGTAATGTCACTTAGTTTTTCCTTCCTTCAGCAGCTATCCATTCCTTTCCTTGCTCAAATATCTAGGCCGATTTTGGAAAAATATAAAATACCAAAAAAAATATTTTCACAACAAAACCAATTCAACATGAAATTTTAAAAACAAATTTGACAGCCCCTGTATATTTCACATTTCTGCCTCAGCATGCGCTGCGATCGATTTGACTGTCTCCACCAAGCACTTCGCACATATTCAATAGATCTGTGACAAAAAACAAGACATATGTTTGGTCATAATGTCAGCAGTAGTTTTTTATCATGCCCCCTTTCCTAAAATGCTCACTGAGGGAATCGGTTAATAAAACAATTCCAAGCGTACTGTTTTGCACTACGAAGTTTCAAAACTAGCCAAAATGAGATTCATTAATATAACTATTCACATATTCATAATATAGGGTTATCACTACCACCCATCTCGGAAGTTCCTTCCGAGTAATTAATAATACCCGTTTTGCATAAAACGGCATTGTACCCTAATGTGCACCCGTTCTACAAAATGTTCGTTGTCACACCGCGAACAAGTAATACATTATGCAAGTTGAACATTAATTTCAGATCGTAGAATGGCTACCAGAAAACGAGCGAGCGAAAAATATAATAGTAGGAGAAATTATGGTTAGAAATATATCGAATGACTTTCTTTATGAGAATGAAGCACGGATTCGATTCCAGTCGACTTAGTTGACTCAGGTTGTGTATTGTCGCTGTCTCATCGACAGGGAACCTAACCCAACCGAGCGATGCAGGCGTGAGAACCGAAGGAAGCTTCTGTGAATTGGTCTGATTACCTCGCTGGCTAAATCGAATCACATCACAACATCTGCGTAGGTACTGTGGGGACGGCTAGGCCATAGAGGGCTCTCTTCACAAGCAATTACTACTGATCTCTCCTACTCACTGTCTATTTCAACATCCTTGACCTCCTAAGGAATTCAGGATATCCCTTCATTGCAAACAGTTCAAGTCCTTCTCCTGGCACTTGATTTTTTTCCACCGCAGGTATCACTGAGATTTATTTTCCCAATCTCCAGCTCCAGAGATCTCGCATTTCCAAGTGAGTCACCATCGCTTCCTTCTTTAGGCATATTTGAAGCTACAATGGGCCTAGGCCACCATGTGTCTAGGCCGGCGGCAGGGGAGTGCATGTGACGATCCCAGATACCTCTGGGTAAAGTCCAAGTCCCCTTTCGGTAATATGGTAGCGTGCTTAGTAGCTTCGGCGAACCCTCACGCGAACGGTAACTCGTCATACGTTTACATGAGTAGTGTCAGGTCGGAAGTCTGATACGGCGGCGACCCATCAAACGTAACAAGAGGAGTCTTGTTGACTTGGGTACCCAGGGGGAGGAGGACAGCCCCACTGGATCGCCGGTGCCTCTCCACATGGTGTTGGACACTGGGGGGCGTGGTGCTAGATAGTGTACAATGGAAAACAATACCGTGATTCGGTTGCAGATGAGCGGCGCATCAACCCCCGGCACTGACATCCCAGAGCCAGTAGTCTGTCTTATCAGGTGGCCCTACCGTGGCTGAAATGATTCGGTAGCTTGGATTACCTAGCGCGTTGATCTAGCGTATACGGATGCTCCTGCGTCCCTATGCCTCTATGGGGAAGCTAGATCGAAAAGTAGGTACTCTCTTCGGCGAGGGGGGGCGTATGGAGAGAGGTGCTTGGTCGTGCGTCAGCGCGTCAAGTACAGTCTTTTTTAATTGAAGCTACTTCTAGAGCTGCTGATGAGCTCATACTCATTGTGCCTTTATGCCCATAGAAGCTATGCTATGAATTTTAGTTGTTGCGCTTTTTCTGGTCTACCTATTGCTAAACGACCACTGTTTCATATAGAGTTCTGGTTCTGTTTATTTACTTAAATGAGCCTCAAAGTGCCCACCGCCCGAAAAGTTGACATGTGAGCACTATTGATTTTTTGACCACTCGATCAAGTTGTGGCTGCTATGTTAACTTTGAGACCATTATGACTGCTAGTTATTCAATGGGTGAAGTGAATAAAAAAGTAAATACTAGTTAGTTAATACTCGATAGTTTTAACACTTTCACGAAATGAAGTGAATAAGAATGTGCTAAATGTAGGTAGTCATTACTAAATAATATCATGATATTCTCAGTAAATACTAGGTACATAGTAATAACTAACCCTCGTTAATACCAACAGAGCGCTCATGGGACAGAAGGCCATGAGGCTCAGTCAGGACTGTATACACAAGCGTATGCAGATGACTTAGTCATGTTGGCTCAAGACCAACCGGTAGAGTCTTGGTAGAGTAGAACAGTGGTGTTCTGCCGGTGGGCTGAGAGTCAACCCGGAAGAAGCAGACTTGGTACTCTTCACCAAGAAACGCAAAATAGGAACTCTTCCAGAGATACTAATCTCAGGAAGACAGCTTCCGTATAAAGCGTAAAGCGTCGACCAAACACCTTGGAGTCCACCAATGACTCCAAGCTGACCTGGAACGAACAGATTGAAAATCGAAACAAGAAGGCTACCTGTTCCTACTGGGCATGCAAAAGAGCCTTCGGCAACACGTGGGGCATGACACCTAAAACCCTACACAGTATATACATGGCGATCATTCGCCCGACATACGTACGGATCCATCATTTGGTGGACCGGTACCACAAAGGGCAAGTCCAGAAATGATCTTGCTAAAGTACAACGACTGGCTTGTCTAGGAATAACAGGTGCCATGAGGACCACGCCTACTAGAGCTCTAGAAGTTCTACTAGGACTACCATCTCTGCACCTTGTCATTGAGCATGAAGCCATGCGTGCTGCATACAGACTCGGATCGGTACTGAGGCAGACCATGGACACCCAGATATCTGGAACAGGGCAAGGGAAGGATATCCAGTCCTATTAATGGAAAGAGACCTGTTCTGGATTTTAGAAAAGGGCCCATTATAACCATCCCCACAAGGGAGGAATGGAAAGTCAATGCGCCTGACAGACCCCCAAACCATAGATCAACCTGGTACATAGATGGATCAAGATTTGGGGGAATGTATGGCACAGGGGTCTATGAAGATGGAACAAAGAGAGAACTCTCAGTTCCCTTAGGCAAATATGCCTCATTGTTCCAGGCTGAAGTATATATGCTATGTCCAGGAAAACCTCGACAATAAAAGTCGAGGGCCTACTGCCATCTACTCGGACAGCAAAGCTGCTATCATGGCGCTGGGCGCAAATAGGATTGTATACAAACTGGTGTTCGAGTGTGGAAACGCCATAGAAAGTTTATCAAAAACAAGCAGAGTCAGCCTCATATAGATCCCGGGACAGTCAGGTGTCCCCGGGAACTAGGTGCAGACGGATTTGCCAAAATAAGATCGGGAAAGACCCCAGTCGGACCTGAACCCATTTTGAGAATACCTAGCAGCCTGGCAATCTCAAATATGGAGGAACTGCTACAAAAGCAGGCATGAGGCAATCAAAGCTACACATAAGGGGGCCATCGAAAAAAATGTCTAAAGAGATCCTGTCACTTAACAGACGGGACATCAAGACTGTGACTGGGCTCCTAACGGGACATAATCACCTGAACAGGCATATGGAGCTCATCGGGATCACAGATGATCCCCTATGTAGATGGTGCCTGGAAGATGACGAGACATCGTCGCACATCCTCACTGAGTGCCCAGCGTTGATGCACCAGAGGGAGATCAACCTTGGGAGCATAATTCTGATCCCAGAGGTCGTCAAGAAGATTCAGCTGAGGAAGTTGCTGAATTTTGTCAAAGAAATCGGCATGCCCAGCTGATTTTCTCAGAACAAGTGGGCGCACAATGGGCCCAAATAGCCTACGTGCACGGGGTTCTTCGGAACCAGCCCACCTTGTGCGAAGAAGAAGAAGACACGTTGCCTCACGCTCTCGCGTTCTGCCTTATGTATCAGTCAGTTCAGTAAACGAGTCTGAACAAGTAGCATTCAACATAAACAAATCTAAAGTTGCGGTGTTTTGTTTGTCGCGTTTTATTTAGATGTCATCTGATGAAGAGGATAACTAGTAGGGGAGCAGTTGGACAGGAGCTGGTTCGTAAAATTCATTCGTGAAAATCCTGTAGTTCTAGAAAAATCAAAAATACCATCAGTGTTATCTTCAAAGAAAACATTAACAGAGGATTAGCAAATGATTTTTCACGAGCTGCAGGAAAGAAAGTGGAAGCCGGTCAGCTTATAAAAACATTGACCAATATGAAAATAAGTATAAAGAAAAAAACTGACAAGACTGCTACGGATAATAAGCCCATTAGGCTCAAAAAATGGGAGCAGGATTTCCTAGATGTTATGCAAAAGGAAACAAATTCTGTTTGTTATAAAGTTCCTCAGGCCTTATCGGTTGGATATGCAACAGCGACGGGGGGAGTACCATATCACAAGAGAATGAACGCAGAAGAATCAGTAAGTGATATGCTAAAACCATCCAAGAAAATGAGAAAAAGTGAAGGAATGATCACGAAGTACGAAAGTGGCGACACAAAAGACTTATCATTACCTCAGTTGCAGAGTATTGTTTTGTTTCAACAATTGAAGTTACAGGAAATTCAAATTGAAAAAGAAGAACTACAATTGCTAGAATTGAAACAAAAAATTAACTCATGTGAAAAATGTTATCATAATTCAACTCAAACTACTCAGAAAATGGCAGATTTCATAATATTCCTCATGAAAATTATCTTTATTTATTTCAGTATATATTATGTGAAATAAATGTATGATTCGTTGAGAAACATCCTCATTTCATTGCGCTCCTGTATCCCCCTCTCTTTGGTAGCTCTAGTGTCATACTGTTCATTTGCAATAGCAGCTTCCTCTGCTCCTTGTTCATTATTTTCTTCTTCAAAGTCAAAATTGACATTTAAATGTTTTGCAACATTATGAAGTAGTGCACATGAGATGATCACTTTTGGGACTCTCTCCTATGCGACTCTCACACAGTTACCGAGAATGGGAAATATTTTCTTCAGCTGTCCAAACAATCTCTCAATTTCTCGCCGTTCTCTAGCATGCATCACATTGAAATGTCGCCCCTCTTCATTTTGTGGAGGCTTGAAAGGTGTTATCAGCCATGGTGATATTGCATATCCGGAATATCCTAGCAAGCAAACAGTACCATTGTACTGAGACACTTATAGGGCTTGTTCTCCAGATCCTGGCAAATTGTCCAGTTGCATTACATGTTGCTTGAACAAGCGTATCCCTTACGATTAATATACCCATAACCGTGTATTGAAGGTTTGTTAATCTCGATGTGCTCACAGTCCAATGCTCCGATTACAGTCGGCATCTGAAAAAACCTTGTCCACAAAACCTCAGCTTCGTTCATTTCAGCGGGTGTTGCTGGAAAATGAATCCACTCGCTATAATGCAATCCATGACCATAATTAACCGTTTATGTTACTGTGCTGCGATGGACACCCATATCTTCCGCTACTCCACTCTAAAAACCTAAAATAACCTTATTTCGTTATTTCAGGCATAACCATTATTAACGAGCTGAAATGTATGAGATTTATAAAAGCTTACCTGGATCACCGAAATAACGTAACAGTATTTCCATCTTCTATCTTGAAGAAAGAGCTCTACCTCTAGTTTCCATATTCTCTGGCAAAAACTGAGACGTAAAAAAATCAATATTTTCATTTTCGAATCGTAACAACTGCTTACAGTTGTCACTCCGTCTGCGTTTGAGGCAAACTCTCACCTTACGAACCTGCATGAACATCGTCATAGCTGAAACTAAACTGGAAACTAGCATACCCCAAAGAAGACTTGAAAAATTTCAAGTATTTACTACGACTGATCATTTTTAGTCACCTAAAATATTAGTAGTAAGTAGTCATCATGATATTTCTTAGTTAAAGCTAAGGTTAGTTGTTACTTACATTTTTATTCAACATAATCGAAGTTATTACTTAGAAAAATACAATTTTTTTTTTCACTTCACCCAATATGTTACACAACCGCAAAAAAGACTAAATATTGTAAGTGATTTCCTACATTTATATTCCTGAGTGAGGAGAATCATGTTAATGTTGTCCGAGTGAACTGTGAGACTGACTCAATAAACATTTTGTTTTCCTACACGCCAACTGATACGGTCAAAGACTATGACTATCACTTGTACAAGCTTTTCGTTAGCAAACGTCAGGGCGGCAAATCGCTTGAAGATGGAGACTTTTTCAGACATCTTGAAGGAGGAAACAGTAGTGGGTCACCGATGGAAATATTTGAAGCATGCAATTTTTTACCTCAAATCAAAAATAACAATACCTTTTTCCGTTATGGGGCTATTTTCAAGCTATTACAGATATGGGAAACAAAGTTATAAAGTGCATCTTCAGATACAAATTCCTCGAACAAACTGTGAATCTATATAGACCAAACAACATACTAAATATTGACTATTCATATCTTTAAAATTGATCATGAATTCAATCTATCAAACAATCAGATCAAATCACAATATTGCCCCCACCTTCATAAGTATGTAGCATTCAAATTGTTCACAAATATATGAACTGAAATCAATTTCGTTTCACTTCAGCTGTGATAACCGTAAATCGCTAAAATCCCCTCGCCTATAAAGATACGGTCCCTGACCTATTTCCATAAAGGCTACCATACGAGACAGTGCGACAAATCGCATTTATCACTCTGCAAAATCTGTTGGCATTCTGATAAACTTGCATAAAAAGCTCATTCTTTTTCCGAAACGAGAGTTGATTCGATTTAGTTTCAACAAGTAAGGAGAGCGAAGGTTGGGTTAGATCAGTTGAGATAGACATGTTCAATAATCGAGAAAATGTAGGTATAGGAGAAAAAGACGGCTCCTTTATTTTGTGTTTGGTATCTTATGAATGTCCCATTTTTTTGTGTAACTCTTTAGTGTTGGTGGTGAAGGTGTCTGGTAGTGTCAAATACAATGAATTACAGAGAATATAAATGCGTCTTGAGAATTAACATCGAGTCAAACTATCATTTATAATTTTCAGTGTTTTTTTAATAGAAGAAATTTTACCATAAATATGGCACTAGTATGAAACACAAGGAAAATATTTTTCTATTTGGAGCACTGAAGTTTATTAACTGAAGCAAAGTAGTGGCATATTATCATTCCGTATACTAACTTGTTACATACAGGGTGTCCCAAACTCGATGACCTATTAGACTTTTCTGGAGAACGTGACACAGGATTATTTTGAAAATTTGGTTTCTTGGGATATTTTAAATGAGACACCCTGCATATTATTGCATTTTTTGCTTTGATATTGCTTTACGATCATTTTTGTATATTACTTTCCTATGCCTATATCAAGCAGTTTTCGAGAAATTTGTTGATTTCCTTATTTTTTGTGCAAAACATAGCTTCAATTAAATGTTTATTACTCTCGTACAAAGCTGAAATTTTCACTTACAATCTCCCTAGAGCATGAATTATTGCCGGAAATTTTTTGAGTACATGAATTTTTTTAAAGTTTTCACGAGTCGCGAAGCGACGAGGGATAATTTTCTTTAAAAATTCATGTACGAGACAAATTTCCCGCAATTAATTCAAGCACGTGGGGGATTCGGTAAGAAAATTTTATACCGGAATTATATTTAAATAGAAAACATTAAGTAAATATTTATTTTGACGTTATTCACAAATTCATAGAAGGCTGTGTGTAATGGGAGTTTTGGGGGAGATTTTTTATGATTTTCCGTTCCCTAGTAGAATAAAATATATAATATCAGATAAACTGTTGTGTAAAATTAATTGATTTCATACAATTTACTTAATAGGTTTCAGGGAAACGTTAATATTGGCTAAAATGAAAGTGGATACGTTCGTATTGCGGGAGATATTCTTTTATTTTTCCCGTGCCCTAGTAAAATAAAATACATGTCGGATAAATTTTTATATAAAATTGCAATTTTCTTACTGGGTTTCAGGGAAATGTCAATATTGATTAAAAATGAAAGTGGATTTCGTATTGGGATTTTATTTTTCCCGTCCCTAGTAAAATCAAATTTTTAATATCAGATACTATTATATAAAAATAATTGATTTCATATAATTTTCTTACAGGTTTCAGGGAAATGTCAATATTGACTACAAACAAAGGTGATGTACAGCAAAAAATATATAACTATACCCATACATATATTCTTAAATATTTTTCAAATTCTTTTAAGTTTAATTCTAGGAAAAATTAATATTAGCGGTCATAATTTGTTTTTCAAATAATTCAGGAAATCGGGATATTTTATTCTTTATTCTAAATAAAATTTTGTTGGCGTATGTTTCCGGTTAAAAAAATATTTTGTAAAGTTAGCCATGGATTTGACATTCACTACTCCTGTCAATCAATATTTCATTTGTGGCGTTATAAGTTCCTCATAACATTGTATACAATCATAAGTTAGTAAAAAAGTGATAATGAATTGAACTTTCAATCGTATGAATTGTGTTCCTTTTGCAAAGAATCACATCACATTAAAATGTACCATAAAAATGTAAAATATCTAATATACCTAGTGGAAGAATCTGGATTAAATCCTGAGCAAGATAACTTATTTAAAGAGATTGGCAACATTCTGCGTGATATTGTGCCTTCTTTCGGACACAAATCTAATACTCAAAGAAATAAACTGGTGTCTCAGTATTATTTTTATTTTATGGAACACAGGCATATTGTTAAAAAAAACACCGGTTCAGTGTTTTATTCACCCCTTAGGAAAGAGGAGGTAGAAGTGGAATTTTTAAAGAATTTAAAATTAATTAATGATATTATAGAATGTACACCTTGATAAGTTGTTTCAATATTTCCAACTTATAAAGTAAGTAAATAAAAAATATTGTCAATATTATTTCAATATTATTTTTGTCTAATTATATGATAGCTGTCATGTGCCGGGAAATTTCCACTTATTAATTTTACGTCTACATGCTAATGTGTATGAAAAATTTTCAGAAAATTTGCTGGTTACCATAGTAACAATGTCGAAATAAAGCATCTGATTGGTTGAAAATGACTGGTATAAAATTTTCGGTGTAGTTTACCAATGTTCTGTGTATTAGTTATGTCCAAGGGAATTCGTTCTCCATTATACAGGGTCGTTCAAAATTGGTGATGTTTCCCCTAGTTAGAAAAATGGTGAAAAGTACATTTTTTAAAATGAAACACCCTGTATATTATCGAATATCCTGAAAGACAATCAAAGATCGTTTCAAATAATGTTTCAAATCATGTTCCTGAATAGTCTGGTTTCCGAAATAAAAGCAAGTTTCTATAAAAATCGGAATATTTTGCCATATTTTGTATTAAATGTACGTCATTATGAAAATATGAAATTAGTGCATAATAATAAAGTTATAAAAATAAAAATCTGTAGTGTATTGAAGTGTATGAATGATAAGATGACGAACTGATTGTACAAAGAATGATTAATATACAGGGTATTCCAAACTCGATGGCCTATTGGACGTTTCTGAAGATCTGAGATATAAATACTCAAATTTTGTATCCCACGATAAGAGACTGCGATCTAGCTCTTAAAAATATTTTCACGGTTGCAGTGTTGCCACATGTACTTGTAACTAATATCAACTTTCGAATTTCAAATGGAACACCCAGTATTTCATTATCTCGGAAAATTTAACAAAAAAAAAGTCAGGTTAGGGAGTAGAATCTGAAATGATAAATACAGGATGATCACAAACCTATTTCTAAATTTTCCTGAGATATTTTCTCAATTAATCTTTGCTAAAACTGAATTGCATCATCTGAGAGTTAGAAAAAACTCAAATTTCAGCTGTGAACATTTTGAAACGAATCATTCCAGATTGAGTTGATTTTTTAATCAGATCATTTCAAGTGGGTAATATTACCTATTTCGATTTGTTATACAGGGAAATGAAAATGGTAGTAATGTGCCGTGACCAGAAAAGAGCAAGACAATCTTTTAGTTTGACAAGCAGTGATTTTCATGGTGTTTCTGTCAAAATGGATAATAATACATATTCAAATGAAGATATTTTAAATTTTCATAGAAAATTTCGGAAACCAGACTATTTAGGTAAAGGAACATGATACATCATTTGGAAGGAACTTCAATTGTCTTTCAGGATATTCGATAATATACAGGGTGTTCCATTTAAAAACATGTACTTTTCACCATTTTTTTATCTATCAGAAAAATCACAAATTTTGAACGACCCTGTATAATAGAGAAAGAATTCCCTTTGATATAACTTTGATAAACTACAACTAAAATTTCAGCTTTGTACGAGTCCAAATACCGCAGTAGGGTGAAGTGGGGTAAGTGTAATCTGAAAAACGATAGTTACACATTAAATGATAATATCAAGGTACCCAAAAGAGATACGTTTCTGATTTTTTTTATTAGTACTACATATCTAATTGTTAAAAAACTGAAGTTATTCATTTTGTTATACTAGGCAGAGTGTATTTTTATAAACAAAAATGATAAGTTATGTTCGCTGATTACATCTACCCCAGCATTCGGGGAAAATGTAATCTTGGTTTGTAATTCCCATATGCATCGTGTGCTAGAGTATTTGGGGCAAGTGTAATAAAGTATGAATAATGTAGTTTCACTAAAAAAATTGCCTAATAGCTCAATTCATAAGGACGTTATGGCTTTTTTGTTGAATGAATACAATTCGCATATTTGTCTTAGAAACAATTATTGGTAAATATGTGAATATAACAAACTCAACAATGTAGTTTTTTCCTTTTATATTACTTTATATATAGCGAAGGGATAGGGGAAAAATTAATTCTCCTCTTCGTCCTAAATTTGGTTCTGGTAAAACTAACTTGATGTCTAATGCAGACACTAAGTCAATTTGTTCAGGTCAATTGAATTTTTTTTCCTTTGAATGAGACCAGAAGCCAATTTCTAGCATCAGGTTGTTTCGAGTCAGTGAGTAACAATTCGTCTTGTCTCCGGGCTTCCCCTTCTCCATCTAACCTTTGTGAATGGGTTGCAAAATCCTCTCCTGACTCACTGTGGCTCAGAATTTGGGATTCGTTCTCTTCATCAGAATAACTTGATAGAATAATATTTTTGGGCTTAATTTTTCTTATTTCAAACTTTCTTTTGCTTTCTTCAATTCAATTTTTACTTTTCTTTTTCCTTTTTCATCTTGCTCTGCCTTTTTCTTTTTTCTATATTTTCCTGCGCTGTGATAATTTCAGTTCCAGAAGCTACTCTTTTTCTTTTCTCTTTCTCATGAGGTCGGGAGGATTGTCTTACGGTCCTACAACAAATCTTCAAATGACACATTATTTTCACTTGGTCCTGCAAGTGGTTGCTTCTCCAAATATGGTGCTTCTGCCTGTCTCTTGCTGTTTGCTTTTGCTTGGCTCATCATAATTTTCTTGTGAGGCAGATTGTGCAGTTTTTAAATGTTCTTTGAATGAAGTGAAGTGGAAAAAATGAAACTCTAGGCTGGGGCAAATGTAGTCACTGATTATATTTACCCCAATCTCCGTGATTACACTCACCCCATATATGTATATTTTTTGGTGGGGTAAACGTAATCACTATTTTTCTTTTTGTTGGCATCCAAATCGAAATCTGACTGCAGAATCCGATTCCTTGTTGGAAATAATCTAAGGAAGCAAAATACCACAACCTTATTGAATTATCTGTAATAGCAATATGAAATGAAAAATCACAATCGATACTCGCACAACAAGTGAAAATACAAGGTGATCTATAAATAACTAACATTTTGAACTAGGACCCTGAAAAGGATTGAAAACATAATATAAAGGCAAAAAATGAGTTGCACTTTCAAATTTTATAGGGAAAAAAATAAAAACTATAATAAAAAATTTATGAAGTGCCTGATTACACTTGCCACATGATTACGCTTACCCCACTTCACCCTAATAAACATTTAATTGAAGCTATGTTCTGCACAAAAAATTCCTCGAAAACCGCTTGAGGTAGATATAGCAATAGCAAAGCAAAAAATGCAATAATATACAGGTTGTCTCATTTAAAATATCAAAGTTGTTGCTACTTTTCAATATAAGCGGCAACGCCGCTGCGTTGAGAATATTTTAGATCGATAGAGCAAAACTAATTACCCAAGAAACAAAATTTTCTGAATTATCCTGTGTCCCGTTCTCCAGAAACGTCTAACAGACCATCGAGTTTTGGACACCCTGTATATTATTAACTAATATACTACTTTTCAATGAATGTATATTGAGCATTTCTATAACATCTGAATTATCAGGTTTTTTTATCCTTACAAATCGCTTGAATGGGCAAAATATAAAGCACGAAGGTAATTGAGGCATACGTTATTTGGCATAGAAACGAAGTTTGCAGAATGAATAAAACAATTCTGGCAATTTCTCAAAGTAAAGCCTAATAATTTCTAAACCCTGACACTTTGTTTATGTTCATCGTAAGTGGGTTGACTAACAAGATGAACATCGAAGTCACGCATGTTTTTGATTTCAAGATACTGATGTTTTGATTAAAATTTTGTTTATGATGTGAAAACTTATAAATCATCATTTCTCTATGTTGAGATTGTAATATCAACTTTCGGAGAAACAATTATGGTCGTATCCCGAAAATTATCATCTCTTTGAATATAATTCATTTTATTGAGGGGATCAACCCTTCGATTGTCGGAAATTATCACTAAAGCCAATACTTTAATTTTTCCAAGGAGTTTGGGATCAACCGGCCAAGGCCAAGTATTAGTACCATAAAATCTAATTATAACACCATAAAATCTAATTAAATCTAATATTGAGTCACCCAAGGGCGTCGATATGGGGGCTAAGGGGGGTAATTAACCTCTCCCTCCAAGACAAAGGTAAATAGTAAATTACTATTTTTAAATATAATAATTAATATATCCAAGTCCAATATACCTGAATGTTTTACTTGGATATTGATGTCTCGTCTCATTCTCATTTTGCAAATGAATTTTTTTTTCTTGTAAATGAGGAGCGTTATTTAAAAAAAGAACAAATCCACTTTTGTAAATTCTAGAGAAATCAAGATATTTCAATTAATTTGTAAGACTTGAACTTATTGGATTTGTTCCATTTTGAAATATTAGTGTAATTTTCAGACAGGGGTTTGTTTATTTTCGACCGGAAAAAATCATAAAAGACGTATGTGATTAGTAATTTGTTTGTCCAAAGAAGTTTAGTTTAGTTTTTAATTCTAATATTCGTTACTTATGGTACTATATTACAGCATGCTTTTTTCATCAACTTAACAAAAAAGCCTTTACCCCCCCCCCAGGAAAAAAAATGGCGACGCCCCTGGAGTCACCTAGTTCAATTTAGCCTAGAAAATTAGCGTTAAAATAGCATTTCTCTCTGAAATATAAATAATTCAGTCTACAACTATTAATTCCCCATTTCAAATTGGGATTCAATTCCAAAAACATCGCTATTTTGCATTTTGACTTGAAATTTCTGAATTTGCCATAATACTATTGCAAAAAGCCAATATTGGGTTAAGTGTGATTTTATTTGAAATTTGATTTTAAAAAATATATCGAATTATATGTCGGAATTTTAACTCCAAAAACCTTTCGACAGACAAGAAAATTTCTTCTCTCAGGTCAAAATATAATACAACTTATTTTTCACTAATAGTGTAGACTTTCATTCATTCATTGTAAGTATTAATTGCTTTCAAATGAGTCTTCTATTCGTTTGAATCAAGCAACCGATTCGTTTCAAATATTTGGATAGAAGATATTTTATCCAATTTTAATGAAGAAAAATCCAATTCCAATCCAATTTTAACGAAAGAAAATGTCTTTATCATTGTGGTTTCCAACAAAATTTACACTTAAAAATGGCACAGTAATTGAAAAAAGAAATACCTGGAATTCAGTACAATTTCGTGTTGAGTATGAACCCTACTCATCGTTTTCATATAATGAACAATTGAACATTGGTACGAAATCATAGTTCAATTAAAATTCTCCTTGTTTTCCAAAAATATCTAACGGAACAAACAACTACTTCCCCGGCTAAAATCACGCTGGACATCAACTCAAAAGAAAAAATCTGAAAGTGAAGATTTGCATTTTTATTGAGATAGTTATTTGATTTTCTATTCCACATCTGATTTTATTAACATCCTATACATATTTTCAAACAAATCAGTAGTGATCTGTTTTATTTTACTTTGAGTATTTTAGTAATCTGATACCTTCACCTGAAGTTTCATTTTACTTTGACTATTTTTAGTAATATGATAGTTTCACGTAAACTTTGAATTCGGGAGAAGTATGACCGAAATGAACTTGATTTCGGTATTCAGTACCGAAAGATATTCATCAGAAGAAATATAATATACATAAAAAATCGGCTGTGTGAGAACCCAGAACTTGACCGGTACGGGCCCCGGGAGAATGGGGTTATTTTGAAATAAAACATTAATAAAACATTTCTAGGAAGGACTGTACGAATAGACCAGGACTAAAGCCTTTAAAAATGGTAAAAAGTGAAAAAAATAATAGTAGGATGAAACCCATTGGAGAAGGAAGAGAATATAATAAAAATGAAAGGAAAAATAATTTACGGGCAATCTGAGGTTGGGAAGTGGAAGGAAGTGAGTTTTTAAGGGTAAAAAACGGTAAATCTCGATTTCCGGCAAAACTACAAGTCCTATGGAAAAAAGTTACATAGCAAAGTTGTAGGTAATAGAAAGACTACAACTTTTGTATCCACACTTTTTTCACATAACCTCAAAATTTATCTGAAACATTGAAATAACCAAGTTTTTGGTTTTTTATTTTTACCTTTTACAAAAAAAAAAACACGAAATTTGGTAAAAACTTACCTTTTTATGTCCCAAACACACTGTAATTTATTTGATTTGAAATATTTATTTTTTCACCTTATTTTGACTTAATATCGAAAAACCACCCTAATTTTCAATCGAAAATTATCACGTCAAAATATCAGCTTTTTTCAAAAAGTCGGTGGGCTTTTTATTCGTTGAAATCTCTCCTTTCTTATGGTGAAAAAAAAACATTACTGTGGTAAATGTTCTCAGAAAATGCAAAGAAATAACAGGTAGTAAGGCCCAGACCCTCCTAGCCCCTTCCCCACTTCTCTATGAAATACCTTTTGATGGGCTAAAATTTTCCGTAGTTCACTCAGGTATATAAGTTATCTTAAAATAGCAATAAGTAGGCATCTACGCAAATAATTTAAAGAAGATTCTACAACTTTCTCAAAATATTGTAGATGTCTTATTAAATTCGGATTCGAGTTTCTTTCGTTTCTTTGCATTTTCTGAGAACATTTACCATAGTAATCTATTTTTTTTCACCATCAGAAAGTAGAGATTTCAACGAATAAAAAGCCCACCGACTTTTAAAAAAAAACTGATATTTTGACGCGAGAATTTTCGATTGAAAATTAGGGTGGTTTTTCGATATAAGTCAAAATAAGGTGAAAAAATGAATATTTCAAATCAAATAAATTACATTGTGTCTGGGACATACAAAGGTAAGTTTTCATCATATTTCGTGAAAAATATTTTTTTTTTGTAAAAGATAAAAATAAAAAACCAAAAACTTGGTTATTTCAATTTTTCACATACATTTTCCATAGGACTTGTAGTTTTGCCGGAAATCGAGATTGACCGTTTTTTACCCTTAAAAACTCACCCCCTTCCACTTCCCGACCTCAGATCGCCCGTAAATTAATTTTCCTTTCACTTTTGTTATATTCTCTTCCTTTTCCAAAACGTTTCATCCTACTATGATTTTTTTTTTGTTTCAAAAATCATCGACCCTGGTCTAGAAGTCAATTTGATCGGCCAATTCAACTGACGCACGATCACATTACTTGACCATTCGAGGGGGCCGGTCAAGTAAAAAAAATAGGGCTCACTGCAACAAATTAACAACTTGTTTCAATGAGTTCTGCTTTTTCATGATCGAACATGGCGGTACGCATATAAGTACTGCTAGTTCGCTCATTACTCTTTTTTTTTCAAAATAGCAATATTCTAGGTCCAACTTTCGATATCAAATAAATATTTCTTGTTTGTGGTTTGTATTATAGAACCAGGAATGAATATTAATTAATTTTTAATATGTTTACAGATTAGTTTTATTTGATGCCATATGATTCTTGAAACATCAAGAGATTGGTAGAAATCTGATATCACTTTATATTTTATATATCATTTCAAGTTAAATTAAAGATGTATTTGAAATAATGAATTTATTTCGCCTTACTTGTTTGACTGATTTTTAGGTAGATTTCAATAGAAAAACTACCTATTGAGGACCACAACACTTACAAAAAAATGTTTTATATCTGTCCCGATCATGGTCTCCAGAACCAAAAAATACTTTCAATCAATGCTCGGATAAGTTTGAAGTTGGGTCGAATCGGTCGAGTAGTTTCAAAATGGCGGCTGAGGAAAAATTAAAAATAAATCTAAATCGTTCATTTTTATACCAATACCTGCGAACTATATATATCTTTCGATAGGGCATTTTGAGATCCACAACTTTTATTTGAAAAGTGTTTCTCTAAGATGTACACAGAAACAAAAAATCGCTGTAAATTGCCATTCATGAGAATTAATCTTTTTTTTTTATCCTGTATGCTCCTTTCACTTGAGGTTCATTCGCTCTTGCCAATCAGATACAATTTGAGTTTTTCTTCCGCCGACAAACAGAACATCATTGTATTTTAATATAGGTTAAGTTAAACTAAATAAATAAATATTATTTTTCTAAGTGATATTTAGATTGAAACCCAAGTAAGTACTGTCTATATCTTTTTTCTTTTGATTTGAGTTCTATTACATAGAAATATTAGGAAGCGTTTAGGGAGATTTGAATTCTTCACTAAGTTTTGATTGAAACGTTTAAGCTTTATACAAAATTAGAAATGCTGTTTTTGTTGCCAAGATTTTTTTTATTTTTTTTTGACACATGATTGGTCAGCTTTATTGATGGCAATTTCAAAATCAATAAATACATTATAAAATCTACCTTTTCGACTGGCCGCGCCATCGCTCTTTTTTTTAATCTGTGTGCCTACTTGAACAACTGTTTTTTTGCTGATAATTCATTCATCCTTGTAGGTCGATAACATTTTAGGAATCACTAATACTTCTATTTTCCATATCGATTCTGGGAATTTTGCCTGTAGGAAATACGTGTTTATTGTTGATTGTTGTATATAGCCTATCAATTAGTCAATAAATATTGGTATAATTGAATAACTTCATAAAACCTTCCTTTCTCCATTTCGTTGCAGAAAAATTCTCAAAATGTATATTTTTTGTGACTGAAACTTTACTACTATACTATGAAGCTTGTGCCCGCGCTCCGTTTTGGGTTTAAAGCGAGGAAGTATCAGATTTGAAATTATTTTCTTCGTGTATGTCCCAAACTCTACTACTATGCCAAATTGTGCGATCCAAGGATCACTGAAAGAACTCCAGATTTTGTATGACCAGTGATTGGTTGAATGAGTGAATGAGTGACGAAATAGTCTTTCTTTCGGGTCTTCTAATTTGAAAAATATTAGAAATTGAAATGCGTGAATCATTGATTTCTTTAAGATTTATTGACTATTTATTTGAGTTCCTGAAACGTATTCGGTACGAAGTTACGAGGGGGATCAGTAGGACCAGAATTGGTTCCAGGAATGGATAAATATGGCTTTATATGACTAAATGTAGATCTATCGCATTCAGATATTTCCCTTCTGATTTCTTAACTCGCTTTCTCGACTCTGTTGTTCTGATTTTTTTCCTCTCACTACTCTAATCTTTTTCCCCTTACTTTTTCTTCCGTATTGTTTTTATCTATTGTATTTTCTCCCAATCCTCACCCCCCCCCCTTATTTGGTTCCATACAGGGCCGGATTAAAAGGTGTGGAGGCCCTGGGGCAACAAAGGAGTGGAGGCCCCTAATTATTTTTCAAACAAGTTTTTTTTTTTTAATTGCGGAACAAATCAAATTATTTCGACACGAGCAAATGTAGGTATAATAAAATACAAGAAATAAATTAAATTACAGTGTAAACGAATGGATTCTTGCGAGCTTTTTTCGACGAAAAATCATTGATGATTTCAGTCAAACCCAGCATCAGGAGAAAATCATTCTCAATGCTAAGAAGCGATAACTTTGATAGGCGGCTTTGTCTCATCGTAATTCGCCTATTTTTTTCATTTTGGAAAATAAGCGCTCTCCAGTGGAATTCGACACCATCAAAACCAAGTACATTCTCAGTTGTATTATCACAAGAGAGTGGAAATGATTCGACAGATTTTCTAAAACTTGTTGCCAGGCAATAGACAAGGGAGACCAACTGGCTCGAGTGGCTATTGCAAAATGCCAACAAGTTCGAGAAAGAAATCTAGATAATTATTTTCTACTATATCGAACTCTCGTGTGGTATTCTTCAGATTATTTTTTGATGTTACGATCATAAACACATTTCCTCGCAAAATTATATAATGTACTAAACCGGTTTTGATTCATTTCTCACTTTTCATGAAAATTGATGACAGACGTCAAATTAAAAATATAGGTTATCAGACAATAAAAACAAAATACCTCAAATTATTCCCGCGACAATTTTCTAGGTAGAATATTCCCACTATTGATTGGACAAAACGTATATGAATTATTTGAATTGAACGTTTCCATTGGTTTCTAGCAATGTCAAAAAATAATCACTATAATTTCAATGTTTGAGAATGTAGCTCTAAAATTTCTCAAGAATTTGATAGTAGAACATCTAAGATTGGTCTTTTTGATAGTCCTTTTTCAGAAGGATTTACATTTGTTGCGGAATGTCATCCTTCTCTTAGACTCACACTTTCAGATTTCGGGGATTTCTCTGTTACAAGGGCGCCACTCAGCGGACACTTGTCAACGCCAATAAATAGGAAAAACAGGTATAGACGGGCAAAGTGTTTGTAGAATCGGCAGAAAAATAGTCAACAGAATTTGAACTTTTGTTCTATTATGGAATGCGCACAGGGCTCTTATAAATAATTTGATGCAATCATATTCATAAATTGAAATATTATTTTCTTTTGCTTATGATTATTGAATTTCATTGTGTATCTAGATCGCATCGACAGAAAATCCTTCATTTAATAAAAAAAATGTATATTTTTTTTTATTCAATTGTTCTTGTTTTTACAGCTAATTTCGATACGATATAATATTTTTTTTTATTGGTGCCCCTTTTTACCCATTTAAAGCACGCCTCAGCGTGTTTATATCGAACTTTAAAAAACGCGCGTTTTTTAAAGGTAACCATGACAACATCAACAAATCGAGAAACGTGAAGTCTAAATGACAAATTTTTGATTATTAATCTGACAGGAGTACCTTGTAACGTCAGATAAAATATTACTCACAATTCGTTCATTTATATGTGCTCCTCCATCCATTTGATGAACTTTTCATATTCTTTTTTATATATATCACTGGATTTTCGCGGTATTAACCGCGATTCTGCCTCACTATTCAAAAAATCGATATTAGAATAATTCATTTTTGAGCTCTGGTGACAACAAATATTGATCTTTGGTAACAAATTGCAAATGAATGTTTTTCTCATTTCCATGACAACGATAGGTATACTGATGACACATCACGAATTCAACCTTCTTGCATTATTAGTTCTTATTTCTATTATTTGTAGTAATAATACCAGTATATATGATTTCAAAGTGCACCAATAAAAAAAAATAACGTAAAGTATTCGTGGATAACTGGTCTTAAAAACACTTGCTCTATTTCGAGCACTCCGGCTGCGCCGTCGTGCTCGAAAAATCGCGCGTGTTTTAAAGCCCTTTTTATCCACTTATACTTTAATATACTATTGTATAATAGTATGATGTTTTACTTGGTGATTGTTACTCGCATATACACATGATTCATCAGATCGAAGATTAATATTAACCATGGATTTTGACAAGAATACGAAACATGTTTTTGAATGTTTAAAACGAACGAGGAAAAAGTGGGAGAACTGCGCTTTCGTTGTCAGATTTTTTATATATAATTTTGCATATCCTTCGGTATTTATTCGGTATTTATATTGTGAAGGCCCCGGGGCTGCAGCCCCGTTTGCCCCCCTCTTAATCCGGCTCTGGTTCCATATTTTCATCCCCCGTTATCGTCTTTTCCCGTTCCCTCGCTAATCTTCAAATATTATTCAATAGAGGAACATTTCAGCCTTGCCTCATGTCCACCCAATAAATTTTCTCAGAAAATAATATACATTTTAACAACCTGTCAGAGTCGTTAACGTTCGTTAGATTCATCAACAGATATCAAATAGCCAGTGTGAGCGAGTAAACGACGATTTCAATTTGGAAATCATAAATTCTTGGAAGTTACTGAGCACTTATTATTTTTCAAGTGTATACACATCTCTCGCCATAGCTTCCAATCTTATCTCTGACAACTAACTACCACATTCTTACTTCCCCACGAACGTTATTAACTAACCGTTAACAAACAATTATATTTGATTAATCGCCTTATTGTCGTAATTTATACTTATTATTCGTTTATCTTGTGATATTATCACATCAGATTCCGTCCAGCTGCGGCCTACGGAATTTTACAAAGGGAACCGCATTTGAGATTTGAAAGTGACTTCAGAACAATTAGAAGTCGCCAACGCTATGAATTCTTAAAATACTTTGAAAAAATTCAAATTACAATAATAGCACATGCACTCCAATAATAAATATGATGTTGAGGACAACGTGAAAAAAATTCGAAGCTTCATTCACAAGCAACAGACATTTAGCGAAGAGTTTGCTATGGTAATTTACAATTTTTCTCTTCCTGAATATACAGGATGTTAGTGAATAAGTGCGACAGACTTCAGAGGGTGATTCTCTATGAAAAAAGAATCACAGTTTGCTATATAACTTTTGTCCGCAAATGCTTTGTTTTCCGAGATACGGGGGTGTTAAAGTTTTTCTTAAAAACTGACTATTTATTTATTGCTCTGAAACCGGTCGAGATATGCAAATGAAATTTGGTGAGTTTTAAGAGGTAGTTATTGCGCATTTTTTGACATGCAATTAGGAATTTTATGTTCATCATTAGCGCTCATACGGATAATGATCTCAATTATTTTTAAGAAAAAAATGGTACGCCACTGAGATATTTCAAATTGAAAATCATTTTTGAATTCCTTGTTCAATTTGTGACAAAAAATCTGTTATGCCTTTTTTTCGTATGGGGCGCCGTTTTTATGCAAAAAAATAAAACATTAACGCGCATTTGTCATTACTTTAATACATTATCTAGTAGCGATGCTAGTAGGCTACTGTCAACATTCTGTTAAATACGAATATTTCAACCAAATGTCAAATTAGCGTTTCTTCATTTTTAAGCTTTTAGTTTGGTATAACATTAATGATAATAAGTAATTAATTTTTCTTTTATCGAAAAGAATGGAAAATTATACAAATGAGGAATTGTCTGACATGCATTTTGTCTATGGTCGAAGTAATGGAAATGGTCGGCAAGCTCGACGATTGTATGCTGAGTTGTATCCAGGACATAGGGTACTCCATCACACAATATTTGCTCGTCTTCACCAACGTTTGCGCGAAAATAGTACATTTAAGAAACAAACGGCTGACTGCGGGCACCCTCGAGAAGTACGAACTGTGCATCTAGAAGAAGCAGTCCTCGAGTTAATTGCGGAATCACCTGAAACAAGAACTCGGTAAATTGCCAACATACTGAATGTAAGCAACTTCACTGTATTTAAAATTCTCAAAGAACAGCAATTATATCCGTTTCATATTCAACTTCTGTGCTCTACTACCTAGAGACTTTTTTCCGCGCCTAGTTTTTTGCCATTGGATTCTTCATCAATTCGCTTATATTCCTAATTTTTCAAATGGCATTTTGTTTACTGACGAGGATAATTTTGGACGACAGTGTATACGAAATTCCCATAACAATCACCTCTGGGCTGAGGAAAATCCACATGGAATCTTTGAAGCTCATTTTCAGCATCAGTTTTCAGTAAATGTATGGCTTGGGGTACTTGATGATCATTTACTCGGTCCATATTTCCTTCCACAACGACTAACAGGCGACTCATACCTTAATTTCCTACAGGAAGAGTTTCTGTTCTTCTTGAAGAAATTCCTCTACAGCTGAGACAACACTTCTGGTTCATGCATGATGGTGCACCAGTCCATCTTAGCATTATTGTACGTAATCACTTAGATACAGTATATCCAAATCGTTGGCTAGGTAGGGGAGGTACGGAACATTGGCCTGCTCGATCTCCGTATTTAAATCCGCTAGATTTTTGCATTTGGGGTTTCCCTAAGTCATTAGTTTATTCCACTCCCGTCGAAAATGTTGAAGACCTGAGGAATAGAATTATAGCCGGCTGTGAGAAAATAAGAAATACACCAGGAATATTTGCAATCAATGAGGCCAATAATTGAATCTTGTATCACGTCTGAGGGAGGTCATTTTGAACATTTGTTGTAGCTTTGCGCCTATTTATTTATTAGTGTTATTTTCTGTTATTGTTCTGGTTTAACGTTATTGTATTAGATAGTTCTTGATAATGTATTAAGAAATGAAAAATACGCGTTAAGATGTTTTATTTTTTGCAGAAAAAAGTAGCCCCATATGAAAAAAAGGCAAGAGAAATTTTTTTGTCACAAATTGAACGAAAAATTCAAAAATGATTTTTTATTTAAAATATATTAGTGGTATACCATTTTTTTATTTAAAAAAATTGAGATCATTACCCGTTTGCGCGCCAATGATGAACATAGAATTCTTAATTGCATGTCAAAAAATGCGAAATAACTACCTCTTGAAACTCACCAAATTTCATTTGCATATCTCGATCGGTTTCAGAGCAATAAATAAATAGTCAGTTTTTGAGAAAATCTTTAACACCCCGTATCTCGGAAAACGAAGCTTTTGAGGACAAAAGTTATATAGGAAACTGTGATTCTTTTTTCATAGAGAATCACCCCCTGAAGTTTGTCGCACTTATTCACTAACATCCTGTATATTCATGCAGGATCACCACCACGTATTCACTATGTGAAAGAAATTGGTAGCAATAATTTTCAATTATTTCTTGGGATATTCTAAAAAAGGATGATTTTTTAAATCCTAAAATCATACTTATCCATCCACTCGAAAGTAAAGTATTCGATTGTTTGACTGGGGAGGCCTTTGGAACATTGGGTTCAGTATTCCAGTCCTCCTCAATTATATTTTGAGATATTCCAAAGAATTTATGATTTATCAGGGTTTCGACTAAATATGGATGTTATGCCAAAATTCAGTTCTATTTTTTATAATAATTACGCAGTGTGTTTAGAAATACTCGATGGGTCAAATCGGTAGAGTAGTTTTAAAATGGCGGCTGTTGACAGATTGAAAACGATTGAAACGATTTTTCATTTTCATGCAATATTGGCAAATTATGGGCCTTTTTATAGAGTTTCATGAGTTCCACCATTTTAATTCGAAAAGTTTTTCTCTAAGATGTACACATTCGTGTTCCCTGGATATGTTCCATTTTTTCTGACACATGATTCGTTAGATTAATTGAATTAAAATCCACCTTTACGACTTGGCTGCAGCATCGGTTTGTTTTCAAAAGTCAGATCCCAGTATATCGTTCTTGGACTATTTCATTGGTGATAGAAATGCATTTTTACTTCAGTAGAAACTATTGCAATCGTAAAGAAAATCGAAATAGAGATTTTGACAGAAATTCATTATATATCGCTTATAGCCTAAAAAAGTCAACATAAGAAGTGTCCGTCTGTTTGTATGTGGGTATGTCCATCTACCCCTTGCCTCAACCGTAAAATCCGTTTTACCCAAAATGAATGTCATGTATTTTGAAACATTATCTAGAGGTATTTTATTTTCATTCGAAATTCTAGAGGCTAGTCCAAGAAGACCTAACAAAGAAAACACAAACAATCTGAAAAAAAATATATTTATTTCTCTATATAGTCTCCTTTTAGCTCGATACACTTTTTCCATAATATTCGCCGTTGATTGTTTTTTCTTTCTGAAGATAATCAATAAACATTATCCCCTTGCCTGCTGATGAAACTGTCTTCGCCTTCTTTGGGGCCAATTATCCCCTTTCATTCCATTGTTTCGGCTGTTATTTCGCTCAAGTGTGAAGTGATAGACTCGGCTTGATTGCTATGAAACTTCGCCAAACACTCAATTGAAACATCATCGGAAACATCCTCACGACGCCGACGCTGCTTTTGTTCCATTGTGAGTAATTTCAGAACCCATCTTGCGCACAGTTTTCTCATGTACAAATTTTCTATCAATATGCGATGTATAGCACTTTTTGAAATGCCTAGCATGTCTGCTAGCTCGCGTACTTTCAGTCGACGGTCATCCAATGCAATTTTGTATATTTTTTTAACAATTCTGGCGAAGTCGCCTCATTTGGTCGAGTACTTGTCGAGTACTGGTTCGACTTGGCAGCTCGTACGGCCATGTTTCAACTCTGCCACCAAATATTTTACTGTTGTAAACGAAGAGGCAGACTTAGTCATTCTTTACAAACAACAATCGCCATCTCTACGTCTGTACCTCGTAGTTAGGAGTAGTTTATATGAGGGGTTTGCTGAATTTTGCAATATTTCATTTGTCTCTGCATATCAACAAAACATCAGGTATTCTAAAGTTGCCATAATTATTAGTTGTTGGTACTTTAATGATCAAATGGGCTCTTGATGAAGTTCAAATGTTTAACCGACGAAACCAAAAAGGAAGAGGTTCTCTAGTCGACCCGTATATTTTTATTAACCGACGAAACCAAAAAGGAGGAGTCGATCCGTATATATTTTTTTTCCATCATTTTTTTTATGTATGATCACGCATAACTTTTTACTGAGGCGTCCGATTCCGATAATTTTTCAGTGGATAGGGTGTACTTCGAAGGTGGTCCCATTTGAATTTAAAAGATGAAATCCACCCCTAAGGGTAGCAACATGAAGGATATTGATCACTCACCCTCTGAATTCTGGTCCGTTAACCGATTCTATCAGGCATAACTCTGAACTGGGTCCTTCGATTTGGATGATTCTTTTTTAATAGATAGGGTATATAGGGTATATATTTAGATTTCGAATGGAATTATATACCCTTACGGGTGGAAAAATAGGGGATAATTGATTTTTCACTTATGAACATTGGCACACACATACGTAGTTGACAATGACAGATCGCTACTGACATTATTTCTGTTCCACATCCGTCAAAACCATTATATTCTATGAGAGGATGGAATGATATACAAAGTAATGAAATAAACTAACCAGAACAACAAAAATAATTTATATTACAACAAATAGTAAAAGTAGATAATCATATTATTTAACTGGTAATAGTTGAAGTAAGGTGGGTAAGTAAGTATTTTGGAAGTAATAAAAAAACAAGTAGGTAGTAATTAGTATATTTTAGCCATAAAATTGAAAATAAAACTTTTAACAATTAAACCGACGAAATACGGAACTGAAAAGTAAAAAATAAAATAAACCTTCTTAGTCTCAGTAACTAAGCTCTTAAACTAATGTAAGTAACTAATTTTGAGTCGGCGCCAAACAAACAATCAACGAACATCATTAAATTACTTCAAAAAAATTATCAGAATGTCACCGCGCAACTCGATGCCATCTTTTTCCGCCTTACCCAATTCATTTGCTTGTTTGGCGCCGACTCAAAATTAGTTACTTACATTAGTTTAGGAGCTTAGTTACTGAGACTAAGAAGGTTTATTTTATTTTTTACTTTTCAGTTCCGTATTTCGTCGGTTTAATTTTTTGTTAAATAGTTTTTATTAAAACCGAAATCAATGGAACAAATGGTGATTTTGAACCCTATCGGGGTGAAAAATTCCTTATTACTACTTTTTATACAGTGCTTAAAATAAATATACATTTGCTAAGTTTATTTGAAGCACAGTTATAAACTAATAGGAAAAATCTTGAAATAGGTCGAGTTTTAATTTGGAATTGTCAATTTTCACCCCTTGTTGAAATTTTTAAATTAAGAAGGGATTCGTGCGTTACCGCGTTCGAAAGAGGTCTTCATTATCTTCCCAGTAGTGTAATTTAGTGCATTAATTACTGAGAAAATTTAACACGTATATTTTGTAGTCGATCAAATAAAGTTATTTCAAAACAATACAACGACAAAGAAAAAATTTCGGATTGTTTTTTACTTGGTAGGGTACCCAGTTTAACATATAGTTATGCTGACATTAATGAGACAAGCTCACAAACCTCAGAGTTCTGTGCATAAGCAGTATATAGTCTCGTTTTGGAAAGATTTTCCTTGTCCTTTTGTTCATAGATCTGGCTATTTTAAAACACTATTGAATCCAATGGGTTCAAGTTTGTTAGCCTAAAGTCAACTAATTGTTTGGAAAAAAAATGACATATTAGCATATTATTATTGAATATTATTTATATAATTTTTGGTGTCAAACTTTTTCACCGAATATCACACGTACTTAAATTATTCCCTGAAAGTTTTTCTTGGTTACAAATATTTGGAGAAAATTAAAATTCAAAATATTCGTGGTTTCGACAAAATGTTCAGAAATAATTTGAGCATGTGTGATATTAACTTAGTGGAAATTAATTTAGAAAATTTAAAAAAAATTTAATGTCTTGCAAACTCAGTTGAGGTATATTTTGTTGAATTTTTGCAATTAGATGAGTTGATACTGATCTATTGTATTTCTAAAGTTTTTAATATATAATTGTACACTCCTTTGCATAAAATGACGCATACATAATATTAATGCATTTCAAATTTGTTTTATAATTAAATTATATATAGTAATTTTTCGATAAGAAATAAGACGATATTCAAATATTTAATATTTTCTGGTCGATTGACATATACTTTTAATATTGAATAGTCGTATAAAAAGTAATCCAATCGGAGACCGAGGTGGCCATTCAATAGTCCCACATCTCCCATTCCACCTTGTAGGAAAAATATTTTAAAATGTTCTTCAAAAAATCTAGGTAAACATCACCGCTAACTGTGCGTTCACAAAAAAAAGTGCAAATAATTTCATTATCAAAGACACCAGCTCAATCGTTCACTTTTTGAGGAAATTGTATCGGAGCTTCCATCATCCAATGAAGAATTTCTCTGCTCTGACGTTTACCGATCTGCTAGCATTATTTCTGTTAATTATGAATTCACAGGTTCCTTGCTCACGATCGGAATCATCCTCATTTAACTACTGAATGAACTTAACTTTATGAGGATGGTATTTTCCTTTTTTTCGCAGATTCAATTATTTACATATATCATTGTCGGCAGAAAGTTTTGTGGTTGGTTTATGCGGATTTTCCTCTGTACCTCTACCAATGCATCTAATTGTTTTTCCTCATCAAATCGAGTAGTTTTACCTGGTTTTTGAATACTCTTTACATGTCCAGTCTCAATGTTTTTTCTATTTTACTGACTGTCGACTGTGACCCATGGTTATTTATTATTGAATATTTCTCAAACCTTTTTGGAAGTTTGTATTCATTCCCCTACCGTTTAATAACCTAAATATACACGATTAGCATGTTTTAGCACAGATAACTGTGGAATAGATTGCCTTGCATCTCGACTATAATGACTATATAATCAGACAAGTACGAGTTTGACTGGCGTACTAAGATTTCTTTACTATTAACTATTTATGTGGGAAACTCAAATTGCTGAACATGTTTATTATCATGACCACGTTTTCAACGCACATTTTCAGTAATATCTTAAAAACTTCCGAATTCCGAAAAAAAGTTTTTGAATCCACATGACTAGGCCTTTCAAATGATGTCTCATATGATGGACTGCAAGAAAAATCTTGTACCAAATTCTTCATCTCCAAAATGTTCAAATATATAATTTTTAAGATGTGGAAATATGATTTCAGTAAGTTTCATCACCGTGCCAAAATTCAACAGAAAAATAGCTGGAACAGACAGACCGGTGCATACGCTGATCTCATAAATACGATTCCGTTTTCCTCATTTTGATGTACGGAGCTAAAACTAAGAACCTCAAAAATGTGTAGCTCCAATTTAGGAAATAAAAATATAAAATTTTAACAGACCTGTCATTAATATAAATAATACATAAAAATCGCTCTAATTTCGACTGGAATATCATTCAATTTTTTTTACGTGGCGAGGTTGAAGTTTTGAAATGACTGCATTTGATTGGCCACTTATTGAAGGTATTAAATCTCCAGTGGAATATTCCATCGCATGAATATTTGATTCGATGATTACTCGTTAATTATATCATGATTTAATGATGTTTTATAAAGTGTGGTTGGTATCATCATTCATATAACTGGTATAAATTAATTGAACATGAATTAAAGAAATCGAAAGTGAAAAACGTGTGCTATGTACATCTGTTCATTAGTTTTGTTGTCGTTTGGGATTATTGGACATGTGTAATTCGACGTTTCAAGAGATTTAGAATCTTTTTCAGATTGATCTCGTAAGAATCTGTCATGCCATGGTTGATTTTCCATCCTTTTTCATGATTTACTTTGGCTTGAACACATAAAGTGATAACCAATCAGTGTCTACAGAATAAAGAATGGAAGAGAATAATGCAATCCCGTCTGATGTAGTGGATTTTAGAAGATACATGTTTTAAAACAATTTATACAGAATATTTTTTTGGTTGTAATATCGGCACGCCAGATCTTATTCGAGTTTTTTCCGCTGTCACGTTTCTCTACCTTTATATTTCACGTAATTTTAATGTAAACCAAATGTGGGTAAAATCCCCACAGCTTTAATGAAAAATATGATTATTATCGCTCATAAACTGAACAACGTCTGAAAATGAATTGCATTAACAGTTGCTTGCTGAATCTATAAAACGTGTTTATATTTTCTCTCCTATTCGCTTTCTTTTATGTCCGAATCTTTTGAAAAATCACCAAACCACAATATCACCTTCGATATTGGGGTAAATTCAATAAGCAATATAACGTAATGATACCATTATGAATCGTGGCGCCTATATAAAGAACATTTCGTGAAGCTTTCACAAATACTCATTCAGTTTTTATTGGCCTGGATATGTAGTATGTTACGGAAAGTTACTAATATACTTCGGTCTAGGGCTCCGCACATAGTGCAATTTGCTGATTACACGACTAATTCACTCCTTTGTGAGAAACTGTTCATTAATTTAAGTCAGTTAAGCCACTCTCATGACACGCATATCCAGTTTATTGTTTGGAATACAATCCATTAGAAAGAATGCGCGTAAATATTTTTAAGGCGATATAACTCAATTTCTGATTGAGAACGCACGGAGAATACTAGATGAAATTTGTGACTTTTTCAGCATTTTCAGCTTGAGCTGGTAAGCTGAAAGTGCTCAATGCTAATTTGAATAATAGATTAACACAGTCATAAAAAAATATTCAACATCCAGCGAGTGCATAAGACGGCGAAGAAGTTTCTGTTGGATATCATATTTTTCCAATATTTAATTGGAAATGTTTCCATTTTCAACATGAAAACTTCCCAAGAAATTATAATGAAGTATGGAAGTTTATCTTTCAGTCGTAGATGATGTTAATCAGAGTATTCCAGGCAGGAAATCAATACCAATGATGAACCAATAAAACGAAGTTTATTTTAATAACGAACAATCGTGAAATATATATATATATATATATATATATATAAAATATATATATATATATATATATATATATATATATATATATATATATATATATATATATATATATATATATAATGATGTATGAAAGAACTGGATGGCAACTTGTGACAACTCAAAATTGTTCACTTGATCTGTATTTATGTTATACAGGGTATCTCCCGAGTAGTCGAGTCGAGATCATATTTAAAACATAACATCTTCAGCTCTAACAGATGATTCCACATTTATGAACATCCTGTTCATATTTTCGAAGAAATCAAGGTCACGGACTACTCCCATAGGCCATCAACATCTCTTTGAACATCTAAGCAATTCTCGATTCATAATTGTATGCAACTTGAAGTCAGCTGATATTAGCATGAAAATATCAAGAACATCATTAATAAATAATTTAAACAAAATATGGAAACAGTGTAAACCCTGGGGGGCCGAGAAACCAAAGATAGATTCGATACGTACGTATGATGGATCATGACAAATTGAAAAACCAGTGGCCTGAAATTAAAAAAAGTCAACTGTGTCGAAAATCTACCAAAAGATAATCATCTCGTTCCACAAGATTCATGGTTGTAGATCCCCTTGATATAAAACCGCGTTATTATAAGATGGTAATATTTTTACAATTCCATGATTTAACTGATCCCTCAATAAATTTTGTAACTGTTTTATGAAAATTGTTTTGGCCAACGACTAGACAGCCGTGGTATGACAGCGTGCTGTCAAGTGTCACGTTGTGTGCGATGTTGCCAGATTTACAAGTCTTTGATTATGGGTAATTACATCATTTAAAATTTGGAAATTATAATATGGAAAAATATAGAAGCAGTGTGGTTGAGAGAAATGTCGGGAGGAACTAGATAGTGAATTTCAAGTTTCGATGCGAATAGGAGAATCATAAGAAATCATGGTGAACGATAAGCAGGTGTTAACAGCTGCTCCAAAGGAATCTCTTAAAAACTGCAGCAACTGCAACGATAAATTGAAAATTAGTAGTGCTTGTGAACTGTGTCAGCTTCCATTACATATTAAATGTGGAAATCGGATATCCATGGATGACAAAGGTATGATTTTGACCTGTGTAAAATGTTCTAAATCGGTGGCTGAACGTGAAGGCCAACCTGAAAGCGAAAATTTGGACTCGTCCATTTCGTCGGTAGTGACAGTCTTGGGTAGTGAAAATTGCTCAAGGCAGACATGTTGTGAATTACGGAAAGAAGTAATACTACTAAGACAAATAGTTGAACATATGTCTGAAAGGATCAAACTCATGAATTTCAAGATTGATGTTCTGGAAAGCCACGCTTCTCATACAAACACTGAAGGTACCAAAGTTACTCGTCCCAGTGCAGTCCACACCATCTCTGACGGTAACCATGCAGCACCAACTCATGTAAATCCTGACATCGGTGCCGATGAATGGAAACACGTGTCCCATAGTAAGAAAAAGATGAAACTACTAAAGCTAATTCTGTCAAAGCTACAGCTACAGAAGAAACACAGTTCATAACTCGCGATCAGGTTTCTTCTGCATTGCATGAAGTCGAGTCCAACCTCGAATGTCAAAAATTCATTGAATTGAACCATGGCCCTGCTCAACGGAGTAATCCCTTTCCCAAAGGAAGAAAATCATATCGTGGCACTAATAAACCTATTGTAGGAAAATCGCCGAACTGTTCGACAGCAGGAATCAACAAAACTTGCTTGCTGCATGTCTATAAACTGACACCTTCGACAACAACTGAAGAACTTCTTCGTGATATAAAGGGCTCTTTTCCCGAAGCTAAAATCGAAAAAATTAATTCAATGTTTCCACAGCTCTACTCGTCCTTCACGGTATGCATAAACCAATGCAACCTCGAAAAAGCCTGGGATGAATCTGTCTGGCCCATGGGTGCTCATGTTAGACGGTTTTTTCTCAAAAGAAGAGTACCACCCGAAACATCATAGGGACAGCAGTAAGATCTGTAAATTAATTAATTCTGACGAAGTGAGTATTTTTCATTTGAATGTACGTAAACTTTCGAACAAACTGGACAAACTTTCTATGTTTCTAGACTGTAATAATAAATTTAGTGTTCTTTGTTTTTCCGAGCACTGGTTAAATGAGGATTGTCTACAATTCTGTAATATTCCTGGCTATAATTTGGCAACATATTTCAGTAGAGCCAACCATATACACGGTGGTGTAGCTATATTTGTACGTGATAACATTGAATTCAAACCTCTTCACTTAGGGGATTATTGTATTGAGCGTGACATCGAAGTGTGTGGCATTGAACTCAGCACTTCTAAAATTGCCGTTATCACAATATATAGATCAGCTTGTATAAATGACTGTACCATTTTTTTCACAAATTAGAAGAACTTCTGATCTCTATCTCGAAAAAATTTGTAAAAATCATTCTACTGGGTGATTTCAATATCAATTTCCTGAGAACATCCACTGATCTCAGTAATTTGATCTGTCTAATAAACTCCTTTGGCCTACATTCAACTATTGCTGAGTTTACTAGGATTGTAAATGGCTCTAGCAGCTGCATTGACAATATTTTAACAAATTTAGATGAATCGTGCTATCAGACTGGCGTAATCGATCCCTGTCTTTCCGACCACTACGCCCAGATACTGAGTCTTAAAAATTCCGAGAGACAAAAAAGTGCCCCGTATTTCAGGAGGCAAATAACCAGCCAGGGAATACTCGCCTTCCGAGCCTCGTTACATACAGTTAACTGGAACACATTCTACTCGTCAAACTCCTCGAAAAACAAGGTGGATTTCCTCTTAAACCTATACTGTCGTCTAGTAGAGGAACATTTTCCTCTCAAAAAAATATCCCCTGAATTTGCACTCAAATACCCTCTCAGGTGGTTCAATGACGATCTGAGAAAATTAAGGGATACGGTACGTGCGGTAAAGATAATTTGCGATGCAACAAATGATCCCGTTCATAAGCAAGCTTTCAAAATGATCAACAATAAATATCAAAAGGCCATTATCGAATCTAAAAAAAAATCATGCGATAATTTTATCAACCAATCTGATAATAAAATCAGAGATAGCTGGCGGCTGATCAATTTTGAAAAAAGTAAACCAGCATCTCATGTAAAATCCGACGCGATCTCTCCACAGCAATTCAACTCATACTTTACCACCATTGCCGAAACCATAAGTCAACTCCCACTCAATGCTAATACCCTTTCTCTAAAATCACTGGACAATAAACTCAAACCTACCTCACCCGGGTCTTTTTTTCTTGAACCCATCACTCCATCCGAAGTTTTTAATGCTATACATGAGCTGAAAAACTCCTATTGCCTTGATGTATACAATCTAAACAGCAAAATCATAAAAGAAACCTGTACATATTTGGTTGATCCACTGACGTCTATCTTCAATACTTGTATCAGCGAAGGATCTTTTCCTGATGAATTTAAAATCAGCAAAGTCATCCCTGTTTTTAAAAAAGGTGACCAAAATCAAGCTGAAAACTATCGACCCATTTCTATCGTTCCCATTTTGGTAAAATTTTCGAAATTATTCTCAAAAACGGCTTGAACTTTATTTTGAGGAGAACAATCTTCTTAACTCGGACCAATACGGTTTCCGAAAATCATGCTCCACTGTTCAAGCGGTAGCACGAGTTGTGAGGGACATAGTCGACGGATTTGAAAAGGGTCATCACAGCTCTGCAACACTGTGTGACTTGAGTAAAGCGTTCGACTGTGTCTCTCATATTAATATGTCACATAAACTGGAAGAATATGGAGTTAGAGGTCTGGCACTCTCACTCTTTTCATCCTATCTGACGAACAGAAAACAGCTTGTTGATCTGGGCAATAACAGAACATCTGATCTACAGCCAATTGAATTTGGTGTTCCCCAAGGATCCGTTCTGGGGCCTCTTCTGTTTATTGTCTATATCAATGATCTCTTCTATGAACTACAACCCTACAAATGTGTCATCTATGCCGATGACACATCTATTTTATGCTCTGACAAGAACTGCCAGACTCTGCTTGCCTCCATGTCACATGCCGAAAAACAAGCTGAATTGTGGTTTAACTCCAATCTACTGAAACTCAATAAAGGAAAAACCCAACAAATCATATTTTCAACTAATCATAACATCTCAGTGGGAAAAACCGTCAACTTATTGGGAATTACACTTGATGACAGTTTGAATTGGGCACCTCACGTAGAAGCACTGAGTCAGAAACTCTCAAAATATATTTTCTTACTCAGGCAATTGAGAAACTTTGTAAGCTTGGAAACGCTTCTCTCGGCGTACTATGCATTTTTTCATTCCCATGCTAGCTATGGAACTCTGCTCTGGGGCAACTCCTCCAATGCTACAAAAGTTTTCACGTTCCAAAACGCGCAATTAGAACAATTTCGAATGCAGGTTACCGAGATTCATGTAGGCCCCTCTTCATAAATTTGGGCATCATGCCATTACCATCTATTTTCATATACCATACTCTCTTGGAAATACATAAACATAAAGACGGTTTTCCGACCAACTCCCATTTTCACGAGTATAACACCCGTGGGGCTAACCTATTGAGACCTTACCGGTTCAATTTACAGAAATCCTCAAAGAACTCACTCGATGTCAACCTTTACAATATCTTACCGTTCACTACCAGGAATTTACCCTTGCCAATGTTCAAAAAACAAATCATGGAATATTTAATTAAAAAATGTTTTTATAGTACAGAGGAATATGTTGCCTTAACCTCAGTGCTTGAATTTCTATAACATTTCTAATATGTACCTATTATTAAGTCTGTATGTATGTACGTTTGTGTGTTTATATATCAGATCTATTTTACTCAATGTTGTACATTAACTGTTTATATATATATATATATTTTTCTTTTTTATTTCTAATGTTCTAAAGGATCTTTTGCGCAGATCTGCTGTTTTTATTATCACTCTGTACTACTGACTTGCTACTAATGTATCCTTATATACCGTAGTTAATAAACATCTATCTATCTATCATATATATTTGACATGTGTGATGTTGACAGATGCAAAGCTGGGGTTGGTGGCGCGGAAGTAGAAAAACTGCTGGAGAAGAAGAATGAATTGAATTTAATATTGTAACGAACCTAGGCCGGACCTGTCGCCTCACGTGTTGCCATCGACAGCGATGAGATCATCCCCGGAGATATTCGAGAACCATCCAGTGCGCTCTTCCGCGGAAAACAACGGTCAATATTGGAAACAATTGGAACATGCCGTCGCCAACCGTCCGAATTCGAAACATCGAGAATGCTGTATCGGAGATAAATAGGCAAACCTCAGGTGGAGTAGGACAGTCTGAACGAGCCCATACCATCGAGCTATACAGTGGCGTAGTAATATAAATTAAGTTGTAGATTAAGTGTTAAATAAATTAGTTAAACCAAGTTAAGTTTATTTACGTTACAATTGGTGTCGGAAGTGAGATTTTGAAAATAAACAAGTGATCGTGGAGTGGATAGTCAGAAAAATAAATTGATAGACCTTTTTGTACGCCCAAAATAGACAGTGGCCCGGTTTTCGCGAAGTGGACAATTGTGCGTGGGAATATAAACTGATACACTGTTCGCGTGAAACAGAAAATAGACAGTGGCCCGGTTTTCGCGAAGTGGACAATTGTGCGTGGGAATATAAACTGATACACTCTTCGCGTGAAACAGACAATAGACTGGTGGCCCGTGGAAAAGAATTCGCGAAGTGAATTTTTAACAAACTGATAAACTTTTCGTGTGAAACAGACTGATACCTCGTCAAAGACAAAATGTGTTCAAGAAAAGTGCGCCTTGCGGATTTGAAGGTAGCGGAATTGAAACAGGAATTGGAGGAAAGGAACTGGAAACAACGGGTAAAAAGCAAGTACTCCAGGAAAGACTTGCAGAAGGACTTATACAAGAAGGTGAGGACCCCGAAACATTTTTATTCGAAGTTCCCGGAGGTGATTTGAGTCCGATAATAGAATCCTTGAAAGAAGAGCTGCAACAAAATTCTAGAAATCTGGAAGAGAAGCTTCTAGAAAATTCAAGAAGCCTGGAAGAAAATTCTAGAAATCTGGAAGAGAAGCTTCTAGAAAATTCAAGAAGCCTGGAAGAGAAGTTCCTGGAGAACACAGAAGGCCTAAAAAAAGAATTGTGTGGTGTGGCTAATTTCCTAGAAGAAAGAATGGGAACCGTTGAGACAGAGATAGATAAAATTAGGGAGCAAATGAACACGGAGGTAGATAAAATCAAAGATGGGGTCGAGGCAGAGATGGACAAGATGAAGGAAATAATCAGCGATGGAATCAAAGACGGAATCGAGGCAGAAATGGACAAAATAAAGGAAACGATCAGTAAGCTGGAAAAACAAATTAATAATGCGTCCTCCACAGAGATGGTTAACGAAAATGCAATGCTGGACTTGAGTTTGAACGTGGATGAAGTTCAAGAGGGTATAAAAGATGTCAAGGTCATTTCAGAAATAGGGAAGCTTTCCATGAAGCCGCCTCAGTTCGATGGAAAAACTCCATGGGCAAATTACCGCCGGCAGTTTGAAGCAGCGGCCAAAGCAAACGGATGGAATGCAGGGGAAAGAGCTGTAGACTGACACTTGCATTACGTGGAGAAGCGACAAATATTCTACAAACTCTCACCGCCCAAGAACAGGAGGACTATGATCAGCTGATTAAACATCTAGAATTACGATATGGCCACGCCCATTTGGAACACGTATACCACTCCCAGCTGAAAAATCGCTGCCAAAAATCGGGCGAATCCTTACAAGAATTCGAAACTGACATTGCACGCTTGGTTCGTCTCGCATATCCAGCCACACCAGAAAATGTAATGGAGCGACTAGCGGTTCAAGCATTCCTGGATGGACTCCGTGACCAAGAAACCAGACAAGCGTTGACACTAGCCCGTCCAACACATCTCGTAGACGCACTGGCACGCGCTTTGGAATTCGAGGCAGCGAAACAATCTTGCAAAAGCCAGAGTAAAGTCCGAATGATTGAGGAAGACTCACAGGAGCCTGCTAATTTGGAAGCTGCCATAAGGAAAGTGATTAAGGAAGTGTTCCTGAGAAAAGACAGATAAGATGCTGGAATTGTGGCAAAATTGGACATGTGCGTAGCAAATGTCCAACATTCGAAAACACGACTCCGATGCAGGAAAACTAAAGAAGGTCGACGAGAAGGGGCAATCGTCGGCCTGTGTCCAGCAAGCCCTGGTTAACAACGCATATGTCGCTATCCTGCAACGACAGAACAGAGGTGTTTTCGTAGACGGTCTCATCAATAACGAGCCTTGCACCATGCTGCTAGATACAGGTGCGACTAGGACAATTCTCGGACCTTCCTTTGCCAGAACACCGGAACAGATTGAACCGACAACTTGGAAGCTACGCACAGCAACAGGGGAGCCAGCTACTGTATATGGCGAGCTACCGATTGAAATAATTTTGGGCAGCACTAAAGTGAAACATCAGGCACTTGTAGCGGACATCGAAGACGATGCAATCATCGGAATGGACATCATGAATTCCAGAGGGTTTGAATTGGATTTCAAAGACGGCGTCCTACGTGTCAACGGAGAAGAGCTGGTACTTCATGGGAGAAGTGAAGAGTTGATCCGTGTGCTGTTGGCTGAAGATATAAGCGTACCTGAGAGGGCTGAAACCATCCTGGAGGCTCGCCTGGATGGGAGTGCGAGCAGTGGAGACGTGATGATGTTCGAGCCCAAACTTCATGATGAGAAAATTGGACGAGGGATTGCCCTAGGGAAAACCCTGTTACGTGCTGAAAAATTTGTACCGGTAAGGGTCATGAATGTCAATTACTTTCCAGTGACCTTAAAGAAAGGAACAATTTTAGGGCACTGCTCGTCAGTTTCATCTGTGATCCGGGGCGTACGAGGTACGATTAGCCAACCCAACAACTTGCCCACAGAACTAGAAAAATTAGTTGCCATCTCTTCCAAAGACATAAAACCAGCTCAACAGCCCAAACTAAGAGATTTAGTCAAAAGTACCAAGACATCTTCGATACCGGACAAGGAAAAGGGGGTCAACAAGGGCCAGCAAGATTAACTGGGGGGCCCGACCGATCCGGCAATCAGCAAGAAGACTTCCCTTGCCAAGAAGGAAGAGGCTGACAAAATAGTCAGCGATATGGGAAAAGAAGGAGTTATCGAGCCATCTGACAGTCCCTGGTCCTCTCCAGTCGTACTGGTGAAGAAAAAGGATGGATCGACACGCTTTTGTGTAGACTATCGCCAACTTAATAATGTCACGAAGAAGGACAGTTACCCTCTCCCGAGAATAGATGACACCCTAGACACGTTGGCTGGTTCCACGATTTTCTCGACCCTTGATCTGAAGAGTGGATACTGGCAAGTAGAACTCGCTCAGGAAGATCGAGAAAAGACTGCTTTACCATCGGCTCAGGATTGTGGCAGTTCACCGTTATGCCATTCGGGCTCTGTAATGCTCCCGCCACATTCGAAAGATTGATGGAGACAGTGCTGAAAGGACTCTCATGGAACACGTGTCTAGTGTATCTCGACGACATAATTGTGGTCGGCAGATCGTTTGAGGACCACGTGAAAACTTGGAGGAAGTATTCCTGCGACTGAGGAACTCCGGATTGAAGCTGAGCCCTAAGAAATGCCATCTGTTCCAAAAGAAGTACGATACCTCGGCCACGTTGTCTCTGGAGAAGGAGTAGCAGTGGATGACCAGAAGATCAAAGCTGTTAAGGATTGGCCCATCCCAAAAGACATTCACCAACTTCGAAGTTTCCTTGGTTTATGCACATACTATCGCCGATATGTGCTGGGATTCGCCAACATCGCTAAACCACTGACCAGGCTCACGGAAGGCCAAACAAAGTCCAGGGTCCGAAGAATGTCAAGATTCATTCAGGAAGCTGAAAGGGCTTTGATCAACGCACCTATACTGAGCTATCCCCTACCCAAAGGGAAATTCATTTTGGATACGGACGCCAGCAACGTGGGACTTGGAGCTGTCCTATCTCAGATCCAGGAGGGACAGGAGAAGGTCATTGGTTATTTCAGCAAGACGCTTAGCAAACCAGAGCGCAATTACTGTGTCACCAGGCGAGAGCTGTTAGCTGTTGTAAAGGGAGTGGAACACTTCTACAAGTACGTGTATGGAAGAAGATTCCTGTTGAGAACTGACCATGCAGCTCTCAAATGGCTCTTACAGTTCAAAAATCCTGAGGGTCAAGTAGCACGTTGGATCGAGAGACTCCAAGAATTCGATTTCGAGATCGAACATCGAGCCGGAACTAGCCATAAGAATGCAGATGCCTTGTCGCGAAGACCATGTCCAGATGATTGCTCACATTGCCGACGAGCAGAAGAGAAGGAAGCAACACTTTGTAGAACCGCGGCAATGGATGACAACTGGAATGACAGCAAGATCCGGAAAGACCAAGAGAAAGACCCCGACCTTGGCTTAGTCGTCAGCTGGAAGAAGGGCAATCGAAGACCATCATGGCAGGAAGTCGCAGGATACTCGCCGGCTGTTAAGTCCTATTGGGCACAATGGAACTCTCTTATTCTGGACAATGGGATCCTGAAACGTGTGTTGGAGGCCGAGATTGGTGGGGAAGACAGACGCCAAATAATTGTTCCCAGGAACAGAAGAGAGGAAGTGCTGCGGAAATCCATGATGGAGTGAGCCAGGGGGCAGAAAGTGCGCTGATGCGCGGGTGCAAGACCCTGCAGAAAGTGAGGCAACGGTTTTACTGGGCCAATTGTCAAGCTGACGTCCAGGACTGGTGCAGAAAGTGCGCTGTATGCGCTGCTAGCAATGGACCTCGAATACGACCCAAGGCCCCGATGCGTCAGTACAACGTAGGCAGCCCGTTCGAGAGAATCGCCATTGACATCGCCGGCCCGTTTCCCGTATCCGACCACGGGAATAAATACATCCTTGTGGCAATGGACTACTTCAGTAAGTGGGCGGAAGCCTATGCCCTGCCCAACCAGGAAGCCATCACCGTCGCCGACGTCTTGGTGAAAGAGTGGATATGTCGATTCGGTATTCCAATGGAGCTGCACTCGGATCAAGGCAGAAATTTCGAATCCAACCTTTTCCAAGAAATATGTCTACTGCTGAACATCCGCAAGACAAGAACCACGGCCCTACATCCGCAGTCCGATGGAATGGTGGAACGGATGAACAGGACGATCAACCGCCACTTGTCCAAGGTTGTCTCTGACCATCAAAGAGACTGGGACCAGTATCTTCATTTGTTCCTGATGGCCTATCGATCCGCAGTACACGAGTCAACCGGTCAAACTCCTGCTAGTATTATAATGGGCCGAGAACTGCGACTGCCTTGTGACCTGAAGTTTGGGATACCGCCAGGACAAGACACTGCGGGAGAGGACTACGTCAGCAAACTTCGGCAGAGAATGGACGACATCCACGAACGAGTCCGGTTGAACATCCAGAGTGCCAGCAATAAAATGAAGAAGACCTATGACATCAAGGCCGACGCTGGAGGATTTAAGGTCGATGATCTGGTTTGGCTGTACAACCCCAAACGTCGTCGTGGACTATCACCAAAGTTGCGGAACTCGTGGGAAGGCCCGTATAAAATCGTGAAAAGGATAAACGACCTTGTGTACCGAATCCATAAGCCACCCCGAGGGAAACCAAGGGTCGTCCATTTCAACAGGTTGGCCCTTACACTGGAAACCATGACCAAGTTCGCACCCTCAAGCCACCGGAGGATGATATGACGTTCGAGAAGTTTATGTCCTTGTATTCAAACGGGCAGAAAGTTCTACATGGGGTTACTAGGGAGGAGTCACGAGACCTTTTCGAGGTGCCTGCTGACTACGCACTAGCGCACTGTGTGGCAGAAGATCTTCAAATGTCCAGGGGCATCGCCGTAGTGTTCTCCAAGAAATTTGGTCAACTCCAAACACTGCGGGAGCAGAATCCAGAAGTTGGTGGGGTGCTACAGTTGAAGAAAGGCCAGAGAAACATCTACTACCTAGTTACCAAGAGGCATTCCCAAGATAAACCGTCCTATGAAGATGTCTGGAAGAGTCTCACCAAACTAAGAGATACTATGGTGGACCAGAATCTGGTGGATCTAGCAATTCCAAAATTGTCCTGTGGTATTGATGGGTTGGACTGGAGAGTCATAAGAAGTATGCTGGAGGCGATATTCAGATCCAGCGGCGTCAAGATTTTGGTTTGCTGTAACCCTCTTCCACGACCGATCATGAAGACCGTGGAGTGTTACTTCCATCGAACTTCACGGTGCAGATATGGGGAGTCATGCAGATATCGTCACACTCCAAGGATGAAATTTCGGGACGAAATGTCTTTAAGAAGGGGGCAATGTAACGAACCTAGGCCGGACCTGTCGCCTCACGTGTTGCCATCGACAGCGATGAGATCATCCCCGGAGATATTCGAGAACCATCCAGTGCGCTCTTCCGCGGAAAACAACGGTCAATATTGGAAACAATTGGAACATGCCGTCGCCAACCGTCCGAATTCGAAACATCGAGAATGCTGTATCGGAGATAAATAGGCAAACCTCAGGTGGAGTAGGACAGTCTGAACGAGCCCATACCATCGAGCTATACAGTGGCGTAGTAATATAAATTAAGTTGTAGATTAAGTGTTAAATAAATTAGTTAAACCAAGTTAAGTTTATTTACGTTACAATATCAATAATGAACTGGTGGAAGGACTTTCAACCTCCTTAAGTAATATAAGGTTGGCTTGACAAAGTCGATATTTTTTATAATAAACCGGTGAAAAGACTTTCAAACTCCTTATTCCATACAAGGTTGGCTTGAAAAGGCTCTTTTTGAGAAGTTGAAAATAGTGAGAGAAAAATGGCTTTTCCCTTGATCCATACAAGGCATTTCAATGTGAACCTCAAGTTAGAAGAAAAGGAGTGTTTTGGAAAAGGTGGAAAACTTTCAAACCCTTATTCCATATAAGGTTGGCTTGAAGTTCTAGAGAAGTTGAAGATGGTGAGAGGTAGATGGTTTTCATGAAATCCTTTATCCATACAAGGCATTTCGATGAGAGCCTGAAGTTAGAAGAAGAAAAAGATGAAGTAAGGCGGTATGGAAATACTCAGAGCCCTTATCCCACATAAGGGGTAATGAGGAATTCCACCCAGAAGAAGGAAGGAGTATCATCTAGAGATGTGGAAATCCTTAGATCCATTCACATTGAACTGCCTTGTATGGATCAAGGGTTTCTTTGAAAAAGACCTGTTTTCTCTCACTATTTTCATCTTCTCAAGAAGAGCCTTTTCAAGCCAACCGTATATGGAATAAGGAGTTTCAAAGTCTTTTCAGCAGTTGATTATAAAAAAATATCGACTTTGTCAAGCTAACCTTATATTACTTAAGGAGTTTGAAAGTTCCACCACCAGTTCATTATTATTTTTAAATTTAATTCATTCTTCTTCTCCAGCAGTTTTTCTACTTCCGCGCCACCAACTCCAGCTTTGCATCTGTCAACATCACACTTGTCAAATATATATGTCTTTCAAACCTCTTATGATTCTCCTATTGCGCCCGATTCTCATCAAAACTTGAAATTCACTATCTAGTTCCTCTCGACATTTCTCTCAACCATACAAGCCACACTGCTTCTATATTTTTTCCATATTATAATTTCCAAATTTTAAATGATGTCATTACCCATAATCATAAACTTGTAAATCTGGCAACATCACACAACGTGACACTTGACAGCACGCTGTCTTACCACGGCTGTCTAGTCGTTGGCCAAAACAATTATCAATTGTTTAAACAATGTTGAAATAGACCAGGGCTAGGAAATTTTCATTGTTTTGAACATTATTAATGTGATTCTGAGAACCAGGAACATACAACACATGTGAGAACTCAATCAAGATGATTGTTCATTCTCATGACAGGTAGTGAACAATTTTTAATATTTGTACATCATAATTATATTATAAACATTTCAGATGAGCACTGAAGATGGCCGTAGGCCGAAAGCGCTTCGCTTAAATATACAAAAATTTCACACGAAATACTTACAGAATTTTAATTTTTGATTTGGAATCGTCGTAGTGAATTTTCAATAACTTTATTGTTCAACAGTTTTCCATTTACGGAAGAATGTAACAGGAATATATAATTGAAAAAGTAACTAAAGAATAATCTGGAATGACAACAAAAAAAAGCCTACAAAAGTAACATTTTCTCCTTACTATTCAGTCTGAGAATGTATTTGCTATTTTAATTAGTTGACCTAATGCAGTGAAAAATATATCACAATTGGAACAAATGCTATTGAAATTTTTATACATGACATTTTGTTGATTTGAGTAAAATATTCGTACTTGCTCTAGCTACTCTAAAAGGATAATGTGTTCGTGACAAAAAAGATGGAACGCTGTAGTTGATTTTCTCGAGGAGTGTAGTCGATCAAATTGTTCAGTAGTCTATATGGAAATATGAGCAATGAACAATTCCTTCGTTGTTCTAATGTCATAAGATCTGCAAAATTCAGCATAACTACTACCTTCCTCTGGATAAGTATTTGAGGATTTTTTCGGAAGACTAACTATAATGAATGTAGGAGACTCATAAAAATACAATAGATTCCACACAATACTTGCATACTCCAGTTTGGAGCGAACATAAGCAAAGTATAATAATTTTATAGATTTTAGGTTATAGAAATTTTTACAGTTCCTCACTATAAAGCCATACAATTTTAGGGCTTCTGAAACTTTCTGTGACATGTGCAGTGGTGCGTGTAATTTCGCGCGGTGTGGTGGTGCGTGAAGAGCAATTAGTGGTGTCCATACGTTCTTGATCTCAACGCTTGGTTGACTAAAGGCGTTATTGGCTTCGATGTAGGCGGCCTCTCTGAACTTTCGTTTGAACCAATGCTCCTCTCTATGTAGAACACTTCGTCGTCGTCCCATAGAATTCGATGGTGCTCAGTCCAGGGGTGGTCAGCAATTCGCAATTTTGACGTTTCTCCACGTTGAGTATCTTGTGCCCATCCAATCTTACCAACAACGGCTTCTTTGTCTCTCCAATGTAGGAATCTCCGCATTCACATGGAACTTCATAAATGCAATACTTACTGATTTCATTTTTGTTGTCAGGTTTGGTCTCGGTAAGGAAACTCCGTAAAGTACTGCCGGATTGGAAGTAGTTCTAGATGTTGAACTTGTTTCCGATCCTTCTGATCTTGTCGGAGACACCTGATGTACGGAAGGCTGTGCTTTGTTGTTGCTCTTCAGATGTCTTCGTTCTCTGGAGTTGTTTCAATACTTCTCCTAGGAATTTCTTGGGTTATCTATTCCGGTGAAGGTCCTCTCTGGTGTGGTTTAGTACGGCATCTAGTGACTCCTCCTCGTTGCATATGTCCATCGCTCTCTTTACCAATGTTCTCACGATCCCTCTCTTTGTCGAACTCGGATGGTTGGAGCTGTAGCTGAGATACTGTCCCGTATGTGTCTTTCTATAGATAGAGGTGCGGATCTCATTTCCTGTTCTCTCAACGTTCACATCGAGGAAGGGTAAGGCACTGTTGTTTTCCATTTCTATTAATTCTTGAGAAGAAATCCTGGAGATGTTTTTCTTCGTGATTCCATATAATGAAAGTGTCATCCACGTACCTCGAATCAGCAAAGCATTGCTTTCACTTTCGAGAATTTCACATGAATCATTTATAAATAACAAAAACAACAGTGGTCCCAAATTCGAACCCTGAGGGACACCAGATGTAGCTAGATAAGTTTCATAGTTGTAACCATTATAGGAAATAAACTGCTTCCTGCAATATAAGTGGGATTTGACTAGTTGCCTAACATCATTTTGAAAAACCAAAACTAGTTAATTTTTGTAGCAAAACACCATGGTTTGTTTTATCGAAGGTAGGAAATTGATGAATTGAGAAGAATATGCAGGAAGTCTATAAACAAATGAGTTACAGGTCAAATACTGAAAGAGCTCCAGAATAGAATATTCCATCAAAGATATCAAACTTACTACTTTCGAAGAACGTAACTAAGCAGTGAAACGTTCAATTTGTTGCAGAAAATAACTCGTTCATTTCTTGTCCATTATCGACCCAATTTTTCCTGGGTAAATTGTTATTTGTTTATTTCCAAAACATTCCGGGATTTTCTCTGGAATTCACTTTAGTTAGTAATGTATATAACATTTATCAGTCAAATTATTCCACTATTTTATTAAAAAATGAGTTGCTAACTTTTTCTCAACTTGATTTCTGAGATCACAACCAAACCTATTTGAGAAATTTGTTTTCATTTTATTTTTTGAGGAGATAAATACATAGTAGAACAACTGAGTTATTTCGTTTATTAAATTTTTTCACCAAACTGACGCGAAGAAATCATCAATACTTACTAAGTAGATGCCAAATTCAAAATTATAGTAGATCGGGCACTGAAAATATTATCTGTCTTCAATACTGAATAATATTCTTTTCTAATAATAATTTCATCTTGAAAAGGGAAACATTCTCAATTAAATATTGATAGAAAGTAGTTGTTTTCTGTTAGACATTCACAAAAAATAACTTCATTTTAATCGTGGATTTTTCAATTCACAGAAAAATCTTTCTATCAATATTCAATTGAGAATGTTTCCCTTTTCAACATGAATACCCCACAAGAGGTTATCTTGACGATGGAAGATAGTGACTCAAGTTTATCTTTCAGTCGCAGATGATTCCACATCTGATTTTATGAACACCCTGTTTATATTTTCAACAAATCAATAATTTCATCATTGTGAATTTACAATACTTAATACGCTCACAAATCTTGTTGGCTGCATTGATGGCATTTTCAAAATCATAGTAGATCTCCTAGAATCAAAGATATTATCTGGTTTCAATATTGAAAAATATTCCATTCATGTTTAATACAAATTTTATCATTGTGAATTTTTAATACTTTATATATATCTCACAAATCTTGTTGGCTACATAGGTGATTACTTATCAGTATTTTATTGTTTTCTAAGCTTCTCAATGAAAGCACCCATCATATTGTGTTTGAAATTATAATTCGGTATATATTTACTTGAAAATTTGAAACGAGAGTTCATGGACTTTGAACGTTTTTAAAACTCAACCCTATTATTAACATTTTCTTCGTTGGGCTGAGAGGTATATTTCAAATTGATAACTGATTTTACGCTATGCTCTTTGATTGGATGTTAAATTTTTTTATAGAATTATGAGAAACTCACTAGGGAAATACCAAATGCCCCCGACCCTTTATCCGCCACTGTTTCGTTTCGCTCTCATTACCAAATCGTAGCCTTGTCCACCGCTTCTTATTCTTCCTCTTCTTTCGTCAAGACTCGTGAGTTGACAGTTAAGTATACGACTCGCAAAATGATATCTTGATACGCTAATCACGTATATGGGCAGGATAAATGTTCGTAGTCTATTAAGATTATAGCTCAAGAATAATGAAGGTGATAATACTAATTATTATTGAGGCCCTGATTTACTAGTAGTTTGTTATATTTTAGGCATTCTCAGAATTCATCCAATATCATTCGTTATCAATGTATCACAGAAATTCTGGAATTGTGAATCAATTTGATATTTTTGTCACATCGAAAAAGTTTCGAAACAAATCTTTTGTTTAATGTTTGGAAATATCAGTCCGTTTTATTAGGCTGTTCATAATTTGATATCAAGCCCGCATGATATTGTTCGAAGGATCAATATTTTTTTGTTTAATTGTTGTCCCCTGTTGTGTCCATTGAAGGTTATCAATAGTGCTCCAACATGATAGACCGTATATGTTCACTTTCCTATCTATAATCATGTCTTTATTTTGCTGAACTATATTTTCTGGGAATGATAAATGGAATCCTCAAGGGATCACCCATCCATCATCTCAAATCTGTTTTTTGACTATCTTGCGTTTGTTGCTTGATTTCTTCCTCGAGCTCTTTTGTATCTGGCACTCGCGCTTTATACACTTTTCAGGGTTTTTTCCGCATACGATTCATATTAATTTATTTTTTTGTCTAAATGTTACATTCTGTATTATATTTTCCGGGTCTTTTCCGGGAAAAATTGAATCCTCATAGGATCATCCATCATCTTAAATCTGTTCTTTTTTACTATCTTGCTGTTTTTACCTGGCCCTCGCGTTTTATACACCAACTATGACAAATTAACCAAAAGTATACAATAAACCTCATGGCACCTCGTATATACACATAAAGATCCAAACGCCGCAACGAATGCCTTCATTAATGAAATAAAACTAGCAATCGAAAATTGCACTGAAAAAAAGTTAGTTAAGCGCAAAACTACGCCCTTTGCACCGTGGCTCACAAATAGTATGTTGAGAATGATAAATAAAAAAAATGAAATGCACGAGGAACTAAAGATCCATCCTGAAAACCAAACCCTGAAAAACGAATATAAATTATACAACAATAGACTCGCAAGCAAATTAACAAAACAAACAAAATTATTATGAGTTGAAAAAAAATCAAACTCAAATTTGGGGGAAAAGGGAGGAAACAAACAAAAAATATTGACATTATCGCGAATGAAAATCGAATTCTACTAACAAACGATGAGGAAAAAGCAGACGAATTCAATAGAAATTTTGTGAGTTTTGGGAAAATACTTGCTACAAAATTGAAAGAGACCCTCACTTCGAGAGCACGCCAAAGATCCTGCCCAATACTATGCTACTAGTCCCTACGAACGCAAATGATATATACAATTTGAATAATGAGCTCAAAAACAATGAATCGCCTGGAATTGATAACATACGAACAGAACTTTT